>PVKM010005472.1:0-42115 GCA_004027735.1 Carollia perspicillata | reverse complement strand
CCTAACCAAAAGCCTAAGCCTGACCCTAGGCCTAGCCCTGACCATACTCTAACCCTAACCCTAACCCTCAACCTAATCCTAGTCCTAGCCTTAAACCTAAACCTAACCCTAAAGCTAAGACTAGTACAAGGCCTATGCTCACCTTAGCTCTATCCTTAGACCTATCCATAATATTAGTCCAAACCCTAAACCTTGAAATGACCCTAACTGTAACTCTAACCCTACCCTATCCCTCACACTCGCCGTCGCTCTAGCCCTATCACTAACGCTAGCCCTATCCCTTATCATAACCGTAATTGTAACCCTAACCATAACCCTAAGCATAAGCCTAGACCATGACCTGACTATAACTCTAACACTAACCCTAACTCTAGCCCTAGTGCTCAACCTAAACCTAACCCTAACACAAACACTAACAATAGCTCTAATCCTAACTCTAAACCCGACCCCCGCCTTAATCCAAAACGTAAAACTAAATTTATCCATAGCCGTAGGCATAGCCCTAAACGTAACCCTAACCCTAAACCTAACCCTATCATTATGCCTAACCCTAACCCTCACCCTAGCCGTAGCCCTATCCCTAACATTAACCCAAAATCTTACCTAAACCTAACCATAGCCCTAGCCGTAGCCCTAGCCGTAATTCTAAACCTAACCCTCAACTTCACCCTAGCCCTAACAATAATCTTACCCCTATATATGAAACTATCCCAGCCTTAACCCTAATCCTAACCCTGACTTAGACCTAAAATTAAGGCTAACCCTAACCATAGCCCTCCCACTAACCCTAACACTAGACATAGTCTTAGCCCTACCCCTAACCATAACGCTAACCCTAACCCTAACCCTAGCCCTAACCTCACCACTAACCCTAACCCTAAACACACCTAATCCCAAACCTAACACTCAAACTAACCTCAAATGTAGCCCTATCCAGAGCCCTAACCCTAGCCCTAGCACTAGCCCTAGCCTTAGCCCTAGCCATAACCATATCCCTACCCCTATCCCCATCAATAATTCTAGTCCTAAACCTAAGGCTAGACATAATGGTAATCCTAACCCTAACACTAGCCCTCCCACTAAACCTGACCCTAGATGTAGCCCTAGCCCTAGGCATAAACATAATGGTAAAACTAATTCTAATCCTAGCCCTAACCCCACCCCTAACCCTAATGGTTAATCTAACCCTAACCCTAAACCTAACACTCAAACTAACCCTAAACATAGCACTATCCATACACCTAGCCCTAACCCTAGCCCTAGCATAGCCCTAACCCTAGCCATAAACCTAGCCATAGTCCTAGCCCTACCCCTAATTTATCCTTAGTCATAACCCCAGTCCTAAACATAGCCCTGGACCTAGCCCTAACCCTAGACCTAGCCTTAGCCCTAACCCTACCACTATTTCTAGCCTGAAACGTAACTCCAAACATAGCTCAACCTCTAAACCTAACCCTAATAATAACACTACTGCTAGGCATAATCCCAGCCCTAACCCTAACCCTAAATGGAAACATAACCCAAAGCCTAAGGCTGACCCTAGCCATGTGGGAGAGGTAGCCCAAGACCTACCATAACTCTAACCTTAAATGTAACAATATTAGTATCAATATCCGTATTAGAAACCCTAACCCTAACCTTAGCCCTAGCAGAAACTCTACCATAACCCTAAACCTAGTTCTAGAACTAGCCCTAACTCTAACACTCACACTAACCCTAAACCTAATGCTAAACCTCGCTCTAACACTAACCCACCCCTCACACAAGCCCTAGAACAAGCTCTCTTCATAACCATAATGCTAACCCTGAACCTTATACTTAGCATAACCATGGCCTTACCCTAATTCTAACCCTAAACCTAAACCTAACCATAAACAAAACACTAACACTAACAAACACTAACACTAACACTAACATTAATACTAAGACTAACACTAACATTAACACTAGCTCTAATCTTAACCATTCCCCTAAGCCTAAATCCCACCCTACCACTTGGCATAGCTGTAGCCATGGCCATAAATCTAACCATAAACCTAAAACAAATCCTAACCCATCTCTAGGTCTAAACTAAACCTAGCCATGGCCCTAGCCCTATTCCTAACACTAACTCTTACCCTAGGTGTAATCCTAGCCTTAAACCTAAAACCTGCCATAGCCCTAGCACTAGCCATACCCCTAACCCTAGACCTAGCTCTGTTTCTAGACTAAACCCTAACCCTAATACTCACACTAAACCTAGGCATAACCCTAACCCTCTCCATAACCCTAATCCTAGCACAAACCCTCAACCTAACTCTAACCCTATTTCTAGCCGAAACTAAAATCAAACCTTAGCCCAAACCCTAACACTAACCCTAATTCTAATGCTAGCCCTAGCCATAAACCTAAAGCTAACCCTAACCCTCAGCCTAATCTTAGCCCTATTCCTAACCCTAAACATACCCCCAACCCTAGGAGAAGCCCTATGCTCACCCTAGCTCTATCCTTAGACCTATCCATAATATTAGCCCAAACCCTAATCCTTGAAATAAGCCTAACTGTAACCCTAACACTATCCTATCCCTCACACTAGGTATCACTCTAGCCCTATTACTAAGGCTAGCCCTAACCCTTACCTTTACCGTAACTGTAACCATAACCCTAACCCTAACACTAAGCATAAGCCTAGACCATGATCTGACCATAAATCTAACAATAACCCTAACTCTAGCCTTAGTCCTAACCCTAAACTTAACCCTAACACAAACACTAACCATAGCTCTAATCCTAACTCTAGCCCTGACCCCTGCCCTAATCCGAAACCTAAACCTAACTTTACCCTTAGCCGTAGCCATACCCCTAACCGTAATCCTAACCCTAAACCTAACCCTATCCCTATGCCTAACTCTAACCCTCACCCTAGCTGTAGCCCTCTCCCTAGCATTAACCCAAAATCTTACCTAAACCTAGCTGTAGCCCTAGCCATAGCCCTAGCCCTAACTCTAAACCTAACCCTAGACTTCACCCTAGCCTTAAGAATAATCTTAGCCCTATACATTAACCTATCCCCAGCCGTAACCCAAATCCTAATCATACCTTAGACCTAAAATAAACCTAAACTTAACCCTAGCCCTCCCACTAACCCTAACGTGAGCCATAGCCTTAGCCCTAGCCCTAACCCTAATGCTAACCCTAACCCTAACCCTAGCCCTATCCTCACACCTAACCCTAACCCCAATCTAACCCTAATCCTAAACCTAACTCTCAAAGTAACCTCAAACATAGCCCTATCCAGAGCCCTAACCCTAACCCTAGCCCTAGCCCTAGCCCTAGCCCTAGCCCTAGCCCTAGTCCTAGCCCTAGCTTTAGCCCTAGCCATAACCATATCCCTACCCCTATCCCCATCTGTAACCCTATTCCTAAGGTTAAGACTAGACCTAACGGTAATCCTAACCCTAACCCTAGCCCTCCCACTAACCCTAACCCTAGACATAGTCCTAGCCCTAGGCCTAACCATAATGCTAAAACTAACCCTAATCCTAGCCCTAACCCCACCCCTAACCCTCATGCTAAATCTAATTTTAACCCTAAACCTAACACTCAAACTAACCTTAAACATAGCACTATTTATAGACCTAACTCTAACCGTTGCCCTAACGTAGCCCTAATCCTAGCCATAAGCCTAGCCGTAGTCCTAGCCCTACCCCAAAATCTCGCCTTAGTCATAGCCCCAGCCCTAACCATAGCCCTGGACCTAGCCCTAACCATAGACCTAGACTTAGCCCTAGCCCTAGCCCTATTTCTAGCCCGAAACGTAAGTATTTCTATGGAATTGCTTCTGCTAAATTTTTCTCTCCCAGTAACTTTCTCGATGAAAGAGCTACTGGCACATGGCTTTTAGTCTATTTTAAGCAACTGAATGAATGCAAATTCAGGAATATATCACTCAGGCAACTGTAGAAATCTTCCTTCCATACTCTTCTCAATGTACTTTTCTCTGGGCGGAAAGCACATCTTGGCAAAGAAATGCATTTCCAGTGTAGAATGCACTCGTTCTCCAAAAGATTGTGAAGATCTGTGCTGAAAAAAACCTGCAGTGTGTTTCTAATTGTCAATGGCATTAGACTGTGATTAGACTGTGGCAGTATGTTTTCACTCTTCCAAGTAACGTGGAAATGAAAATCGTTCGTACAACGTGGGTTTTCAACAAGAAAGTGCTATAGCATTTAAGGCCATAAGCACGCATGCATTCCAGTGAAAGATGGACTGAGTAGTTTTCACAGACAGTACTTAGAGTTTTCAGCATTGCCGTGAGAGCCCTTCAGAAATACAAATGTCACAGATTGGGTGATACCTAGGGTGCTGCTGAAATGTATAAAAGCTAGCTGTCCCACCATGGTCCATGAAGGAGAAGGCAATTCCCTCTCAGTTTCATCCTTTGTATTTTTTTTCAGTGAAATACAGTTGCAAGAGTACAACGTGCCTGTACATCCAGAGAGATGACTTAGACAAGGCCGTTGTGGGATGTGTCAATGAATACCAATCCAAGATGCCATTTTGTGTTGCCAAGTTTTTTGTCTCAGATAGAGCAGTAATAAAGTGTTTAGACACTTCCCAATTTAGAAAAAACAAGTTTAGAACAATGCATGCCCAAGGCATAGGATTGCTGCAGAGTTGATAACCACAGGTAAATGAGCTACTATCAGTGGAATTGAAAAGCAATGTTGTGTCTGGTTGTACCTATAGTGCTTGTATTTTTGTGGAAATTCCTTTGCTAAATATCCAACTCCCTGTAACTCTCTCAGTGAAAGAGCTACTGAAACGTGGTTTCTAGACTATTTTGAGCAACTGAGTGAATGCATGCTCAGGAATATATTACTCAGGCAACTGTAGAAACCTTCCTTCCACAGTTTTCCCAAAGTACTTTTTTCTCAGCGGAAATCACTTTTCGGCTAAGAAATCCTCTTGCAGTGTAGTGTGCACTGTATCTGCACAAGATTGTGAGGATGTGTGTGAAAAGGAACCTACACTGCATTTCTAATTCTCCATGGGCATTACAATCTGGTTAGACTTCGGAAGTATGTTACCACTCTTCAGAATCATGTTGAAATGAAAATTTTTCGTACAAAGCAGGTTTTCAACAAGACTGCTCTTCAGTGTTACAGGATAAGCATGCAATCATTGCAGTGAAAGATGGAATGACTAGTGTCCCAGACAGTACTTAGGGTTTTCAGCCTTTCCCTGAGAGCCCCTTCTGAAATACAAATGTTGCAGATTGTGTGATAGCACACATGCTGCTGAAATGTATGAAAGCAGGCTTAACCCAACATGGTCCTTGAAGGAGGAGGCATTTCCCTTGCAGTTCCGTCCTTTGTATTTCTTTCAGCGAAATACTGTCGCAAGGGTACAACAGCCTGTTCACCAAGAGAGATAACTTTGACAATGCCGTTGTGGGATGTGTCAATAAATACCAATCCGAGGCGCCATTTTCTGTGGCCAAGTGCATTTGTCTCAGATTGAGCACTAATGAAGTGTTTAGACACTTCCAAATTCTCATAACAAACCAGTTTAGTACAATTTGTGTCCCAGGCATATGATTGCTGGAGAGTTGATAACCATAGGTAAAGGAACTACTATCACTGGAATGGAAAAGCAATGTTGTGTCTGGTTGTACCTACAAGTTAGTACTTCTGTGGATTTGCCTTTGCTAAGTGTTTCTCTCCCGGTAACTTTCTTGATGAAAGAGCTACTGAAACGTTTTTTCTAGTCTATTATGAGCAACTGAGCGAATGCAGGCTCAGGAATATACCACTCAGGCAGCTCTAGAAACCTTCCTTCCACAGTCTTCCAAATGTACTTTTCTCTCCGTGGAAAGCATGTCTCAGTGAAGAAATGCACTTCCAGTGTAGAATGCACTCTTTCTCCACAAGATTGTGAACATCTTTGCTGAAAAAAAACCTACAGTGTGTTTCTCATTGCACATTCCATTAGACTGTGATTAGACTGTGGCCATATGATTTCACTCCTCCAAGTAACATGGAAATGAAAATCTTTTGTACAATGCGGGTTTTCAACAAGAACCTGCTATAGTGTTTCAGGTCATAAGCACGCATTGATTCCAGTGAAAGATGGACTGACCAGTGCTCACAGACAGTACTTAGCATTTTAAGCCTTGCCCTGAGCGCCCCTTCTGAAATACAAATGCCGTGGATTTTGTGATAGCTAAGGTGCTGCTGAAATGTATGAAAGATGGCTGACCCACCATGGACCTTGAAGGACAAGGCAATTCCCTCTCAGTTCCGTCCTTTGTATATCTTTCAGTGAAATACAGTTGCAAGAGTACAACGTGCCTGTACATCCAGAGAGATGACTTAGACAAGGCCGTTGTGGGATGTGTCAATGAATACCGATCCAAGATGCCATTTTCTGTAGCCAAGTGCATTTGTCTCAGATAGAACACTAATGACATCTTTAGACACTTTCCAATCATGAGAACAATCAAGATTAGAACTATGCATGTCCCAGGCATACAATTGCTGCTGAGTTGATAACCGCAGATAAATGAACTACTATCACTGGAAATGAAAAGCAATCTTGTGCTGGTTTTACCCATAGTGTTAGTATTTCTATGGAATTGCCTTTGCTAAATGTCCCTTTCCCGGTAACCTTCTTGATGAAAGAGCTACTGACATGTGGTTTCTAATCTACTCTGAGCAACTGAGTGAATGCATACGCAGGAATATATCACTCAGTCAACTGTAGAAACTTTCCTTCCACAGTCTTCCCAAAGTACTTTTTTCTCAGTGGAAATCACCTCTCTGCTAAGAAATTCTCTTGCAATGTAGTATGTACTGTATCTGCACAAGACTGAGAGGATGTGTGTGAAAAGGAACCTACACTGCATTTCTAATTCTCCATGGGCATTACAATCTGATGAGACTTCGGAAGTATGTTACCACTCTTCAGAATCATTTGGAAATGAAAAGTTTTCGTACAGTGTGGGTTTTCAAAAAGAATACTCTCCAGTGTTACAGGATAAGCATGCAATCATTGCAGTGAAAGATGGAATGACTAGTGTCCCAGACAGTACTTAGGGTTTTCAGCCTTTCCCTGAGAGCCCCTTCTGAAATACAAATGTCGCGGATTGTGTGATGGAACACATGCTGCTGAAATGCATGAAAGCAGGAGTAACACTCAGGGAACTTAAAGAAGGAGGCATTCCCTTTGGAGTTCCGTCCTTTGTATTTCTTTCAGCAAAAAAACTTTTGCATGAGTACAACGTGCCTGTACATCCAGAGAGATGGCTTAGACAAGGCCATTGGGGAACTGTCAGTGAATTCCAATCCAAGACGCAATTTTGGGTAGCCAAGTGCATTTGTATCCGATAGAGCATTAATGCGGTGTTGGGACAATTCCAAATCCTCAAAACAAACAAGTTTAGCACAATACGTGTCCCAGGAATACAATTGCTACACAGTTGATAACCGCAAGTAAATGAACTACTATCACTGGAATTGAACAGGAACGCTGTGTCTGGTAGTACCTGCAGTGTTAGTACTTCCGTGGAAATGCCTTTGCTAAATGTCCATCTCCTGGTAATTTTCTCTGTGAAAGAGCTACTGAAACGTGGTTTCTAGTGTATTTTCAGCAATTGAGTGATGTATGCTCAAGAATATATCAGTCCGGGAACTGTAGAAACCATCCTTCCACAGTCTTGCCAAAGTAATTTATTGTTGGCGAAAAGCACATCTCCGCTAAGAAATGCAATTGCAGTGTAGTAAGAACTCGAGCTGCACGAGATTGTGAAGATCTTTGTGGAAAGAACCCTACAGTGTAGTTCTAACTCTCCATTGGCATTACACTGTGATTAGAATGCAGCATTATGTTTCCCCTCCTCCAGTCCAGTAGAAATGAAAATATTTTGTACAAAGCGGGTTTTCAACAAAAAGGTTGTTCAGTGTTTCAGGCCGTAGACACGCATTCATTACATTGAAAGATGGAATGACTAATTGTCACGGGCAGCACTTATTATTTTCAGCCTTTCCAAGAGAGCCCCTTATGAAGTACAAATGCCAGGGATTGTGTGACAGCAAAGATGCTACTGAAATGTATGAAAGCTGGTTGACTTAACATGGTCGCTGAAGGAGAAAGCATTTACTTCGCAGTTTGGTCTTGTGTATATCTTTCAGCGAAATACTGTTGCAAGAGTGCAACATGCCTGTACATCCAGAGAGATGACTTAGACAAGGCCGTTGTGGGATGTGTCAGTCAATTCCAATCCGAGACGCCATTTTTGGTAGGCAAGTGCTTTGTCTCATATAGAGCAGTAATGAAGTGTTTAGACACAGCCAAATCCTCAAAACAAACAAGTTTAGCACAATGTGTGTCTCAGGCATAAAATTGCTGCACAGTTGGTAACCGCACGTAAATGAACTACCATCACTGGAATCGAGCAGGGATGTTGTGTCTGCTAGTACCTACAATGTTAGTCCTTCCATGGAAATGCCTTTGCTAAATGTCCATCTCCCAGTAATTTTCTCAGTGAAAGAGCCACTAAAACGTGGTTTGTAGTGTATTTTCAGCAACTGAATGACGTATGCTCAAGAATATATAACTCAGGGAACTGTAGAAACCATCCTTCCACAGTCTTCCCAAAGTAATTTTCTGTCAGCGGAAAGCACATCTCAGCTAAGAAATTCAATTGGAATGTAGTAAGCTGTGGAACTGCACGAGATTCTGAAGATATGTGCAGAAAGAACCCCATGGTGTAGTTCTAACGCTCCATGGGCATTACACTGTGATTAGAATGCAGCATTATGTTTCCCCTCCTCCAAGTCCTGTAGAAATGAAAATATTTCATACAATGCGGGTTTTCAACAAAAACTCTTTGCAGTGTTTCAGGCAGTAAGCACGGATTCATTACGGTGAAAGATGGAATGACTAGTTGTCAAGGACAACACTTAATATTTTCAGCTTTTCCAGGAGACCCCCTTATGAAGTACAAATGCCAGGGATTGTGTGACAGCACAATGCTACTGAAAGGTATGAAAGCTGGTTGACTCAACATGGTCCCGAAAGGAGAATGCATTTTCTTCGCAGTTTTGTCCTTTGCACTTCTTTCAGTGAAATACTATTGCAAGAGGGCAACGTGCCTGTACATCCAGAGAGATGACTTAGAGAAGGCCGTTGTGGGATGTGTCAGTGAATTCCAATCCGAGACGCCATGCTGGGTAGCCAAGTGCTTTGTCTCATATAGAGCAGTGATGAAGTGTTTAGACACTGCCAAATCCTCAAAACAAACAAGTTCAGTACAATGCATTTCCCAGGCACACATTTCTGCACAGTTAATAACCACCAGGAAATGAACGACTATCACTGGAATTTAACAGTAAAGTTGTGTCTGGTTGTACCTGCAGTGTTAGTACTTGTGTGGAAATGCCTTTGCTAAATGTCCATCTCCTGGTAATTTTCTCAGTGAAAGAGGAACTGAAACGTGGTTTCTAGTGTATTTTCATGAATTGAGTGATGTATGTTTCACAATATGTCAGTCAGGGAACTGTAGACACCATCCTTCCACAGTCTTGCCAAAGTAATTTTCTCTCGGCTGAAAGCACATCTCGACTAAGAAGTGCAATTGCAGTGTAGTAAGCTCTCGAGCAGCACGAGATTGTGAAGATATCAGTGGAAATAACTCTATGGTGTAGTTCTAACTCTCCATGGTCATTACACTGTGTTTAAAATGAGCATTATGTTTTCCTCCTCCAAGTCATGTGGAAATGAAAATATTTCGTACAATGCGGGTTTTCAACAAAAACTCTGCAGTGTTTCAGGTCATAAGAACTCATTCATTACAATGAAAGATAGAATGACTAGTTGTCACGGACAGCCCTTACTATTTTCAGTCTTTCCAAGACAGCCCCTTCTAACATACAAATGGCAGGCATTGTGTGATAGCAAAGGTGCTGCTGAAATGAATGAAAGCTGGTTTGACTCAACATGGTCTCTGAAGGAGAAAGCATTTACTTCTCTTTTTTGTCTTGTATATTTCTTTCACCAAAATACTGTTGCAAGAATGCAACGTGCCTGTACATCCAGAGAGATGACTTAAACAAGGCCGTTTTGGGATGTGTCAGTGAATTCTAATGCGCGACGCCATTTTGGGTAGCCAAGTGCTTTGTCTCATATTGAGCAGTAATGAAGTGTTTAGACACTGCCAAATCCTGAAAACAAATAAGTTTAGCACAATGTGTGCCCCAGGCTTACGATTGCTACACAATTTATAACCGAAAGTAAATGAACTACTATCACTAGAATTGAATAGTAACGTTGCGTTTGGTAGTACCTGCAGTGTTAGTACTTCTGTGGAAATGCCTTTGCTTAATGTCCATCTCCCGGTAATTTTCTCAGTGAAAGAGGTAGTGAAATGTGGTTCTAGTGTATTTTCAGGAATTGAGTGATGTATGCTCCAGAATATATCAGTCAGGGAACTGTAGAAACCATCCTTCCACAGTCTTGCCAAAGTAATTTATTGTTGGCGAAAAGCACATCTCCGCTAAGAAATGCAATTGCAGTGTAGTAAGCACTCGAGTTGCACGAGATTGTGAAGATCTTCATGGAAAGAACTCTATGGTGCAGTTCTAACTCTCCATGGGCATGACACTGTGATTAAAATGCAACATTATGTTTCCACTCCTCCAAGTCATGTTTAAATGAACATATTTCGTACAATGCGGGTTTTCAACAAAACGCTCTGCAGTGTTTCAGGCCATAAGCATGCATTTATTACGGTGAAAGATGGAATGACTAGCTGTCACAAACAGCACTTAGTGTTTTCAGCCTTTCCTGGACAGTCCCTTCTGAAGTACAAATGCCAGGGATTGTGTGACAGCAAAGATGCTACTGAAATGTATGAAAGCTGGTTGACTTAACATGGTCACTGAAGGAGAAAGCATTTACTTCGCAGTTTGGTCTTGTGTATATCTTTCAGCGAAATACTGTTGCAAGAGTGCAACATGCCTGTACATCCAGAGAGATGACTTAGACAAGGCCGTTGTGGGATGTGTCAGTCAATTCCAATCCGAGACGCCATTTTTGGTAGGCAAGTGCTTTGTCTCATATAGAGCAGTAATGAAGTGTTTAGACACTGCCAAATCCTCAAAACAAACAAGTTTAGCACAATGCGGTTCCCAGGCGTACAATTGCTGGACAGTTGATAACCACAAGGGTATGAATGACTATCACTGGAATTTAACAGTAAAGTTGTGTCTGGTAGTACCTGCAGTGTTAGTACTTCTGTGGAAATGCCTTTGCTTAATGTCCATCTCCTGGTAATTTTCTTAGTGAAAGAGCTACTGAAATGTTGTTTCTAGTGTATTTTCAGCAACTGAGTGATGTATTCTCAAGAATATATAACTCAGGAAACTGTAGAAAGCATCCTTCCACAGTCTTTTCAAAATAATTTTCTCTCAGCTGAAAGAACATCTCGGCTAAGAAATGCAATTGCAGTGTAGGAAGCACTCGAGGTGCACAAGATTGTGAAGATCTCTGCGGAATGAACCCTATGGAGTAGTTCTAATTCTCCAAGGGCATTACACTTTGATTAGAATGCAGCATTATGTTCCCACTTCTCCAAGTCATGTAGAAATAAAATTATTTCGTACAATGTGGGTTTTCAACAAAAGCGCTTTGTTTTTAGTTTTGGTTTATGGCAGGGTTAGTGTCAATTCAAGTGTTAGTGGTAGTATTAGGGCTAGTGCTATGGCTGGCGTCAGGGCTAGGGCTAGGTCTAGGGTTAGTGCTAGGATTCGGGCTACGTCTAGGGTGATATCTAGGGTTTATTCTTAGGCTAGTATTAGGGCTAGTACTAGGGCTATCACTATGTCTAGGGTTAGTGCTACGCTGATGTTAGAGCTTTGTTTTTGTTCAGGTTCAGGGCAACGGTTAGGGTTGAACTAAAGGCTAGGGCCAAGACTGGGGTTGCTGTTACAATTATGGTTAGGGTTAGGGCTGGGACTAAGGCTAAGGCTAGGGTTAGGGTTACGGTTAGGTTTAGGGTGAAGGTTAGCGTTAATGTTAAAGCTAGGTCTAGGTTTACAGTTGGGGCTAGGAATAGGTTTAGTTTTGAGGTTAGTCTTAGGTTTAGGCTTATGGCTGGTATATGGTTAGTTTTAGGGTTAGGGTTAGGCCTAGGGCTAGGGTTAGGGCTAGGGTTACAGTTATTGTTAGGGTAGGGCTTGGTCTACAGCTAGAGCTAGGGTTAGGTTTAGACTTAGCATTACGGTTAGGGTTAGGATTTGTGCTTATGTGTAGGTCTAAAGCCAGTGTTGGGCTTCGGGCTAGGGCTAGACCTAGGGCTATGGCTAGGATAAAGGTGAGTGCTAGAGATAGGGATAGGGCTAGAGTTAGGGCTAGGTTTAGTGTTAGGGTTAGGGTTAGGTTTAGGGCTAGGGTTAGGGTTAGGGTTAGACATAGGCTTAGGGTTAGGTTTAGCGCTATGGTGCTGCTAGTTCTAGGGCGAGCGCTAGGGCTTGGGTTATGGTTAGGGTGAGGGTGAGGGTTAGGGCTAGGGTTAGGGTTACTTAGGGCTAAAATTAGAGCTGGGTTTAGGGTTAGGGTTATGTTCACGGCTAAGGTTAAGTGTAGGGCTAGTTTTAGAGTTCGGATTAGAATTAGGTTTATTGCCAGGAGTAGGTTTAGTGTTAGGTTTAGGTTTAGGTGTCATTCAAGGGTTAGGTCTATGGTAATGTGTAGGGTTCCAGCTGGGGTCAGGGCTAGGACTGGGACTAGCCTAGCTTTAGGGCTATGTCTAGGTCTAGAGCTATGGCTACGTCTAGGGTTTATGCTAGTGGTAGCGTTAGGAATAGGACTAGGGCTAGCTTTAGTGTTAGGTTTTGGTTTAGGGCTACGTCTAGGGTTAGGGTTAGCATTCGTTTTAGCGTTTGGTGTAGGGCAAGGCTAGGGTTTACGTTAGGGTTCGGTCTAGGGCTGGTGTTAGCATTAGTATCATGCTAGGGATAGTGTCAGTGATAGGGTTAGGGCTAGGGTTAGACTTACGTTTCGGGCTACAGTTAACGTTAGGGATAGTGCTAGTTCTAGTTCTATATCTAGGGGTATGACTATGGCTAAGGTATGGCAATGTCTAAGACTAGTGTTACAAGTAGGGTTATGGTTAGGTTTAGGCCTAGGTTTAGGGTTAGAGTTAAGGCAAGCCTTAGGGCTAGGCCTTGGCCTCGGTTTAGGCCTAGGGCTAGGGTTATGGTTATGGGTATGGTTAGATCTATGTTTAGGGCTGGGGTTACATGTAGGTTTAATTTCTGGCATAGGGTTAGGGTTTAGGTTTATGGCTAGGTTTAGGGTTATAGCTTGGGTTAGGTTTAGGGTTACATTTGGAACTAGGATTAGGGTTAGGTTTAGGGTTAGGTTTAATGCCAGTGTTTGTGTTAGGGCTAGGGCTAGGTTTAGGACTAGGGCTAAGGCTAGGGCTAGGTATAAGGTTAGGGTTGAGGTCAAGGCTAGGTTTAGTGTTAGGTGTAGAGATATGCTAAGGTTAATGTTAGAGAAAGGTAGGTTTACGGTTAGGGCTACGGCTAGGGCTATGGGAAATGTTAGGACTAAGGCTAAGGTTACATTTAGGGTTAGGTTTATTGTTAGGGTAGGGTTTAACCTCGGTTCAGATTATTGCTAGCGATAGTGCTAGGGCAGTGCTACGTCTACGGCTAGTGTTCGGTTAAGATTATGGTAGCCTAGGGCCAGCGTTAAATGTAGTGATAGCATATGGCTAGGTTTAGTGTTAGGGTAAAGTTAGGGTTAAGACTAGGTTTAGGACTAGGGCTAGGGCTAATTTTAGGTTAGGGTTAGAGCTAGTATCAGGGCTAGTGTTAGTGGTAGGATTAGGGTTAGATTAGGGTTGTGGTAAGGATTAGGGTTAGTTTTAGTGTTATAGCTAGGATAGGGTAAGGTTTATGTTTAGGGATAGGGTTAGGGATAGGGCTAGAGTTAGGGCTGGGGCTAGAGTAGGGATAGGTTTAGAGGTAGTGTTATATCTAGTGTTAGGATTAGTGATAGGGTTAGGGCTAGTGTTAGGTCTAGGGCTCGGGTTAGATCTAAGTTTAGGGTTAGGGCTAGGGTTACATTCAGGTTTTGGCCTACGTCTAGGCCTGGGGCTAGTGAAATTGTGAGGTTTAGCTTTCGGACTAGGGGCATGTTTAGGTTTAGTTTTAGGGTTAGGTTTAAGTCTAGGGTTAGGGTTACGGTAGTGCTACTACCAGGGCCAGGTTTAGGGTTAGGAGTAGGTTTACAGCTAAGTTTAATTCTAGGTCTAGGGTTAGTGTTAAGGTTAGTATTACGTTTAGGGCTAGGATTAAGGGTTAGATTAGGGCTAGTGCTGGGTTTAGGTTTATGTCTCGTACTTGGGTTAGGGTTGGGGTTAGATTTAGAATTAGTTCAAATGTTAGTGTTAGGCTTAGGTCTAGGGCTACGGCTAGGTTCAGGTGTAGGGCTAGGACTAGAGCCTAGGTTAAGGCTAGGTCTAGGGCTAGGAGTAGGGCTATGGCTAGGGTTTATGCTAGGGGTAGATTTAGTTCTAGGACTAGGGTTATATTTCTCGTTAGCCTTAGGTTAAGGGCTATATTTAGGGCTATGCCTTGCAATAGGGTTAACATTAGGTTTCACATTAGCTTTAGGGCTAGGGCGAAGATTTGGTTTAGCTATCTGTCTAGGGCTAGCGTTAGCATTTGTGTTTGGTCTAGGGTTAGTGTTAGGGTTAGGGTTAGGGCTAGGGCTAGGGCTAGGGCTAGGGCTAGTGCTAGGGCTAAGGCTAGCTTTCCAGATAGTGTTAGCGCTAGTGCTTAATGTTAAGGCTAGGGCCTGGTTTACAGTTAGGGCTACGAATAGGTATGGTTTTGGGGTTAGTATTGGTTTAGTGTTATGGCTCGTGTTAGGGTTATTTTTAGGGTTAGGGTTAGGGCTATTACAAGGGTTAGGGCTAGGGTTACAGTTATTGTTAGGGCTAGGGCTTCGTCTACACCTAGAGCTAGCGTTAGGTTTAGACTTAGCGTTACATTTAGGCTTAGGGTTTGTGTTTACATGTAGGTATAGGGCCAGTGTTGGGCATAGGGCTAGGGCTAGACCTAGGGCAATGACTAGGCTTAGGTTGAGTGCTAGGGCTAGGGTTAGGTATAGGTATAGTGTTAGGGTTATGGCTAGGGGTACGTTTAAGTTTAGACATAGGGTTTTTGATAGGTTTAGGGCTATGGTGCTGCTAGTGCTAGGGCGAGGTCTAGGGTTTGGATTAGGGTTACTGTGAGCATTAGAGCTAGTGTTAGGGTTACTTAGGGCTAGGATTAGGGCTAGTTTTATGGTTAGGGTTATGTTTATGGCTAAGCTTAAGGCTAGGGCTGGCATTAGTCTTTGGATTAGAACTAGGTTTATGGCATGGACTAGGGTTAGATTTAGGTTTAGGTTTAGGGTCAGTTCAAGGGTTAGGGCTACGGTTAGGTCTAGGGCTCCACCTAGGGTCAGGGCTATCACTAGGGCTATGTCTAGGTCTAGGTGTATGGCTATGTCTAGGGTTTATGCTAGTGGTAGAGTTAGGGCTAGGACTAGGGCTAGGTTTAAGGTTACAGTTTGGTTTAGGGCTAGTCCTAGGGTTAGCTTTAGCATTAGTGTTAGTATTCAGCTTAGGGCTAGGGCTAGGGTTTAGGTTAAGGTTTGGTATAGGGCTGACGTTAGCATAAGTGTTTGTGTTAGGGATAGTGTGAGTGATAGGGTTAGGGCTAGGGTTAGACTTACGTTTCAGGCTACGGATGTGGTTAGGGTTAGTGCTAGTGCTAGTTCTATGCCTAGGGATATGCCTATGGCTAGGGATATGCCTATGGCTAGGGCTATGGCGATGTCTAAGACTAGTGTTAAAACTAGGGTTATGGTTAGGTTTAGGCCTAGGGTTAGGGTTAGAGTTAAGGCAAGCTTTAGGGGTAGTCCTAGGCCTCGGTTTAGGCCTAGGTCTAGGGTTATGGTTATGGGTAAGGTTAGAATTAGGTTTAGGGCTGGTGTTAAATCTAGGTTTAGTGTCTGGCATAGGGTTAGGGTTAGGTTTATGGCTAGGGTTAGGGCTAAGTTTTGGGTTAGAGCTAGTGCTACGAACAGGGCCAGGTTTAGGGTTAGGAGTAGGTTTATGGCTAAGGTTAAGTCTAGGGGTAGGTTTAGTGTTAAGGTTAGTATTAGATTTAGGGCTAGGGTTAGGGGTTGGTTTAGGGTAGTGCTGGGTTTAGGGTTATGTCTAGGTCTTCGGTTAGGGTTAGGGTTAGATTTAGAATTAGTTCAAGCGTTAGCGCTGGGCTTAGGTCTAGGGCTATGGCTAAGTTTAGGTGTAGGGTCAGGTCTAGGGCCTAGGTTAATGCTAAGTCTAGGGCTAGGTGTTGGGGCATAGCCAGAGTTATTGCTAGGGGTAGATTTAGAGCTAGGACTAGGGTTATGTTAATGGTTAGTCTTAGGTTAAGGGCTATGTTTAGGGTAATGCCTAGCAACAAGTTCAGCTTTAATATTGATGATAGATTTAGGGCTAGGGCTAGGCTTTGGGTTAGCTTTTGGTCTAGGGCTAACGTTAGCTTTAGCGTTATGTTTAGGTCTAGGTAGTGTTAGCATAAGGCTAGCGTTAGGGTTAGGGTGAATGTTAGGGTTAAGACTAGGTTTAGGACTAGGGTAGGGCTTGTTTTAGGTTAGAGTTAGAGCTAGTATCAGGGATAGGTTTAGGGGTAGGATTAGGGTTAGATTTAGGGTTGTGGTTAGGAATAGGGTTAGTTTTATTGTTATAGCTTGGATAGGGTAAGGTTTTTATTCAGGTTAGCATTTGGGTTAGGGTTAGGATTAGGGCTAGGGCTAGGGAGGGATAGGTTTACAGTTAGTGTTATGTCTAGTGTTAGGTTTAGTGATAGGTTTACGACTACAGTTAGGTCTACGGCTCGGGGTAGGACTAAGTTTATGGTTAGGGCTCGAGTTAGATTCAGGGTAGGCCTAAGTCTAGGCCTGGTCCTAGTAAAATTGCGAGGTTTAGCTTTCGGGCTAGGGCCATGTTTAGGTTTAGGTTTAGGATTAGGATTAAGTCTAGGGTTAAGGTTATTGTAGTGTACTACCAGGGCCAGGTTTAGGGTTATGGGTAGGTTTAGGGCTAGGTTATGTCTAGGGCTAGGGTTAGTGTTAAGGCTAGTGTTAGGTTTAGGGCTAGGGTTGGGAGTTGGATTAGGGTTATTGTTGGGTTTAGGGTTATGTCTAGTGCTTGGGTTAGGGTTAGGGTTGATTTAAAATTAGTTCAACGGTTAGCGCTAGGCTTACTTCTAGTGTGACGGCTAGATTCCGGTGTAGGGCTAGGTCTAGGGCCTAGGTTAGGGCTAGGTCTTGGGGTAAGGATAAGGTTATCACTGGGGTTTATGCTAGGGGTAGATTTAGTGCTAGGACTAGGGTTATATTTATGGTTAGCCTTAGGTTAAGGGTTATGTTTAGGGCTATGCCTAGCAATAGGGTTAGCATTAGGGTTTACGTTAGCTTTAAGGCTAGGGCTAGGGCTAGGTTTTGGGTTAGGTTTTGGTCTAGGGCTAGCATTAGCATTTGTGTTTTGGCTAGGGTTGGTGTTAGGGTTAGGTTTAGGGCTAGGGCTGGTGTTACAGTTAATGTTACGGTTAGGGCTTGGGTGAAGGCTACAGATATGTTTAGGCTTAGGCTTATCATTAGAGTTAGGTTTAATATTTGGGCTAGGGCTAGGTCTAGGAACAGTGTTAGGAATAGGGATAGGGCTAGGCTTTTGACAATACTTAGTGTTAGGGGTAGGGCTACTGATATGTTTAGGTTTAGGGCAGGGTTAGTGTCAGTTCAAGTGTTCATGCCAGTATTAGGGCTAATACTATGGCTAGGGTCAGGGCTAGGGTTAGCTATAGGGTTCAGGTTAGGAGTAGGATTAGGGCCAGGTCTATGGCTATGTATAGGGTTTATTCTCTGGCTAGTGTTAGGGCAAGTGCTAGGGCTATCGCTATGGCAAGGGTTAGTGCTAGGGCTAGGGTTAGAATTATGTTTTGGGTTATGTTTAGGGCTACAGTTAGTGTTAAGCTAAGGGTTAGGGCTAGGACTGGGTTTGCTGTTACAATTATGGTTAGGATTAGGGCTGGAACTAAGGCTAAAGGTAGGGTTTGCGTTAGGGTTAGGGTTAATGTTAAGGTTAGGTCTAGGTTTACAGTTAGGGCTAGGAATAGGTTAATTTTTTTGGTTAGTCTTAGGTTTAGTGTTATGGCTAAGGTTAGGTTTAGTTCTAAGGTTACTTTGGGCCAAGGGCTAGGTTTAGGGCTAGGGTTACGGTTACTGTTAGGGCTGGGGCTTGGTCTATGGCTTGAGCTTGTGTTAGGTTGAGACTTAGCGTTATGGTTTGGTTTAGGGTTCGTGCTTTCGTGTAGGTTTAAGGCCAGTTTTGGGCATAGGGCTAGGGCTAGTCCTAGGCCCATGGCCAGGCTTAGGGTGAGTGATAGGGCTAGGGTTAGGGCTAGGGTTAGGGCTAGGGCTAGGGTTTGGGTTAGGGTTAGGGTTAGGGTAAGGGTTAAGGCTAGGGGCAGGGATAGGGTTAGACATAGGGTTAGCGGTAGTTGTAGGGCTATGATGCTGCTCCTGCTAGGGTGAGGGCTAGGGCTTGGGTTAGAGTTAGGGTGAGGGTTAGGGCTAGGGTTAGGGTTACTTAGGGCTAGGAATAGGGCTTGGTTTCGGGTTAGGGATATGTTTACGGCTAAGGTTAAGGCTAGGGCTCGGGTTAGTGTTCGGATTAGATTTAGGTTTATGGCTAAGACTAGGGTTAGGGTTAGGTTTAGGTTTAGTGTTCCTTCAAGGTTTAGGGCTATTATTAGGTCTAGGGCTCTAGCTAGAGTCAGTGCTAGGACTAGGACTAGTCTAGGTTTAGGGCTATGTCTAGGTCTAGATCTATGGCTATGTCTAGGGTTTATGCTAGTCGTAGCATTAGGGCCAGGACTAGGGCTAGGTTTAGGGTTAGGGTTTGGTTTAGGGCTAGGCCTAGGGTTAGGTTTAGTGTTAGTGTTAGCGTTTGGTTTAGGGCTAGGGCTAGTGTTTTGGTTAGGGTTTGGTCTATGGCTGGCGTTAGCATTAGTGTTCGTGCTAGGGATAGTGTAAGTGAAAAGGTTATGTCTAGGGTTAGACTTCCGTTTTGGGCTACGGTTACGGTTAGGGTGAGTGCTAGTGCTAGTTCTATGGCTACATATATGACTATAGCTAGGGCTGTGATGATGCCTAAGTCTAGTATTACAACTAGGGTAATGGTTTTGTTTAGGCCTAGGTTTAGGGTTAGAGTTTAGGCAAGCTTTAGGGCTAGGCCTAGTCCTCAGTTTAGGCCTAGGGCTAGAGTTATGGATATGGGTAGGGTTAGAATTAGGTTTAGGGCTGGTGTTAAATCTAGGTCTAGTGTCTGGCAGAGGTTTAGGGTTTGGTTTATGGGTCGGGCTAGGGTTAGGGTTAGAGCTTGGGTTAGGATTAGGGTTAGGGTTGGGACTAGGATTAGGGTTATGTTTAGGGATTGGTTTAGCACAAGTGTTTGGGTTAGGATTAAGAGTAGATTTGGAGCTAGGGCTAAGGGTAGGTGTAATTTAACGGTTGAGTTTAGGGCTAGGTTTAGGTTTAGTTGTAGGACTTGGCTAGGGTTAGTGTTTGAGCCAGGTAGGTTTGCAGTTAGGGTTAAAGTTAGAACTATGGGAAAGCTTACAACTAGGGCTAAGGTTGTATTTATGGTCAGGTTTATTGTTAGAATAGTGTAAAACCTCAGTTCAGATTATTGCTAGTGAGAGGGATTGAGTAGTGCTTATCTAGGGCTAGTGTTAGGTTTAGGATTATGGTTAGGGTTAGGGCTAGCATTAAAGGTAGTGTTAGCATACGGCTACGGTTACGGTTAGGGTTAAGGTTAGGGTAAAGACTAGCTTTAGGACTAGGTCTAGAGCTAGTTTTAGGTTAGAGTTATATCTAATGTCAAGGCAAATGTTAGGGGTAGGATTAGGGATAGAGATAGGGTTGTGGTGAGGATAAAGTTTAGTTTCTGTGTTATAGATAGGAGAGGGTAAGGTATAGATTAATGGTTAGGGTTAGGGCTAGTGATAGGGTAGGGATAGGTTTAGAGTTAATGTTATATCTACTGTTAGCATCAGTGATAGTGTTAGGGCTACCGTTATGTCTAGGGCTCGGGTTAGGTCTAAGTTTAGGTTTAGTGCTAGGGTTAGATTCAGGGTTAAGCCTAAGTCTTGGCATGGGGCCAGTGAAATTGTGAGGTTTAGCTTTCAGGCTAGGGCTATGTTTAGGTTTAGAATTAGGGTTAGGGTTAGGGTTAGGTCTAGGGTTAGGGTTATTTTAGTGCTACTACCAGGGCCAGGTTTAGGCTTAGTAGTAGGTTTATGGCTAAGGTTAAGTCTAGGGCTAAGGTTAGTGTTAAGGTTAGTATTAGGTTTTGGGTTAGGGTTAGGGGTTAATTTAGGGTTGGTGCTGGGTTTAGGGTTATGACTAGTGATTGGGTTAGGATTAGGGCTAGATTTAGAATTATTCCAAGGTTTAGTGCTAGGCTTAGGTCTAGGACTATGGCTAGGTTCAGGTGTAGGGCTAGGACTAGGGCTTACATTAGGGCTAGGTCTGAGGTTAGGGGTAGGGCTATGGCTAGGGTTTATGCTAGGGGTAGATTTAGTGCTAGGTCTAGGGTTATATTTATGGTGGGCCTTAGGTTAAGGCCTATGTTTAGGGCTATGCCTAGCAATAAGGTTAGCATTAGGTTTGACGTTAGCTTTAGGGCTAGGGCTAAGGTTTGGCTTATTTTTCAGTCTAGGATTAGCTTTAGTGTATGTGTTTTGGCAGGATTAGTGTCAGAGGTAGGGTTAGGGCTAGGGGTAGGGGTGTGGCTGGCATTAGAGTAAGTGTTAGGACTAGGGCTTGGGCTATGTTAGAGCTAAATTTAGGCTTAGGCTTATCGTTAACGTTAGGTTTAATATTTGGGCTAGGGCTAGGTCTAGGTCCAGTGTTAGGAATAGGAATAAGGCTAGGCTTATGTCAATGCTTAGGGTTAGGGTTAGGGCTACAGACAGGTTTAGGTTTAGGGCAAGGTTAGTGTCAGTTCACGTGTTAGTGCTGGTATTAGGGCTAATGCTCCAGCTAAGGTCAGGGCTAGGCCTAAGTCTAGGGCTAGGTTTAGGGCTAGGATTAGGGCTATGTCTAGGGCTATGTCTAGGATTTATTCTCAGGCTAGTGTTAGGACTAGTGCTAGAGCTATCTGTATGGCTAGGGTTAGTGCTGCAAATAGGTTTTGAGCTATGTATTGGGTCAGGTTTAGGCCTACGGTTAGGGTTAAGTTAAGGGTTAGGGCTAGTACTTAATTTGCTGTTACAGTTATGGTTAGGGTTAGGGCTGGGTCTAAGGCTATGGCTAGGGTTAGGGTTAGGATTAGGGCTAGGGTTAGGGTTAATGTTAAGGCTTAGGCTAGGTTTACAGTTAGGGCTAGGAATAGGTTTATTTTTTGGGTTATTCTTAGGTTTTGGGTTATTCCTACTGTTAGGTATAATTTTAGGGTTATGGTTATTGCTAGTTCTAGGGTTAGGGCTAGGGTTACTGTTAGTGTTAGGGCTAGGGCTTGGTATACAACTAGAGCTAGGGTTAGGTTGAAACATAGTGTTACAGTTAGGTTTAGGGTTTGTGCTTATGTGTAGGTCTAAGGCCAGTGTGGGTCATACGGCTAGGGCTAGACCCAGGGCTATGGCTAGGCTTAGGGTGAGTGCTAGGGGTAGGGTTAGGGCCAGGGGTAGGGGTAGGGGTAGGGTTAGGTTTAGGGTTAGTGTTAGAGTTTGGGGTAGGGTTAGGGCTAGTGCCAGGGTTAGGCTTAGGTTTTGGTTTAGGGCTATGATGCTGCTTGTGCTAGGGCGATGGCTTGGGTTTGGGTTAGAGTAGGGTGAGGGTTAGGGCTAGGGTTAGGGTTACTTAGGGCTAGGAAAAGGGTTCGGTTTAGCATTAGGGTAATGTTTACAGATGAGATTAAGGCTAGGGCTTGGGTTAGTGTTTGAATTAGAATTAGGTTTATGGCTAGGTCTAGGGCTATGGTTAAGTCACGGGCTCCAGCTAGGGTCAGATCTAGGACTAGAACTATCCTAGATTTAGGGCTATGTCTAGGTCTAGGGCTATGGCTATGTCTAGGGTTTATGCTAGAGGTTGCATTAGGGCTAGGACTAGGCCTAGGTTTCGGGTTAGGATTTGGTTTAGGGCTAGGTCTAGGGTTAGGGTTAGAGTTAGTGTTAGCGTTCATTTTAGGGCTAGGGCTAGGGTTTAGATTAGGTTTCGGTCTAGGGCTGACATTTGCATTAGTGTTCATGCTAGTGATAGTGTAAGTGATGGGGTTAGGGCTAGGGTTAGACTTATGTTTCGGGCTACAATTACAGTTAGGGTTAGTGCTAGTGGTAGTTGTATGGCTAGGGGTATGACTATAGCTAGGATTATGGCGATGTCTAAGACTACTGTTACAACTAGGGTTATGGTTAGGTTTAGGCCTAGGGTTAGCTTTAGAGTTTAGGCAAGCTATAAGGCTAGGCCTAGGCCTCGGTTTAGTCCTATGGCTGGGGTTATGATTATGGGTAGGGTTAGATTTACGTTTAAGGCCTGAGGCATAATCTAGGTTTAATGTCTGGCATAGGGTAAAGGTTAGGGTTATGTCTACGGTTAGGGCTAGGTTAGGGTTAGATCTTGGTTTAGGTGTATGGTTAGGGTTGGGACTAGGATTAGGGTTAGGGCTAGGGCTAGGTTTATGGCTAGGGCTAAGTCTAGGGCTAGGTATTGGTTAGGGTTAAGGTCAGGGCTAGGTATTGGTATAGGTGTTGGACTAGTCTAAATTTAGTGTAAGAGCCAGGTAGGTTTGCGGTCAGAGCTACGGCTAGGGCTATGGGAAAGGTTAGGACTAAGGCTAATTTGATATTTAGGGTTAGGTTTATTGTTAGGGTAGGATAAATCCTTGGTTCAGATTATTGCTAGCGAGAGGGCTAGGGCAGTGCTGTGTCTAGAGGTAGTGTTAGGTATAGGATTATGGTTGGTCTAGGGCTAGCGTTAAAAGTAGTGTTAGTGTACAGCTACGGTTATTGTTAGGGTTAAGGTTAAGGTTAATACTACATTTAGGACTAGGGCTAGGGCTAGTTTTAGGTTAGGGTTAGAGCTAATGTGAGGGCAAGTGTTAGGGGTTGGATTAGGGTTACAGTTAGAGTTGTGGTTAGGATTAGGTTTAGTTTTAGTGTTATAGCTAGGATTGGGTAAGGTATAGGTTTAGGGTTAGGGTTAGAGCTAGTGCTAGGGTAGGGATAGGTTTAGAGGTAGCGTTATCTCCACTGTTCCTGTCAGTGATAGGGTTAGGGCTACCGTTAGGTCTAGGGCTCGGGTTATGTCTAAGTTCAGGGTTAGGGCTAGGGTTAGATTCAGGGTTAGGCCTAAGTCTAGGCCTGGGGCCAGTGAAATTGAGAGGTTTAGTTTTCAGGGTAGGGCCATGTTTAGGTTTAGGATTAGTGTTAGGGTTAGGTCTAGGGTTTGGGTTATTTTAGTGCTACTACCAGGGCCAGGTTTAGGCTTTGGAGTAGGTTTACAGCTAAGGTTAAGTCTAGGGCTAAGGTTAGTGTTAAGGTTAGTGTTAGGTTTTGGGTTAGGGTTAGGCGTTAATTTAGGGTTGGTGCTGGGTTTAGGGTTATTACTAGTGCTTGGGTTCAGGTTAGGGTTAGATTTAGAATTAGTCCAAGGGTCAGCGCTCTGCTTAGGTCTAGGACTATGGCGAGGTTCAGGTGTAGAGCTAGGACTAGGACCTAGGTTAGGGTTAGGTCTAAGATTATGGGTAGGGCTATGACTAGGGTTTATGCTAAGGGTAGATTAGTGCTAGGTCTAGGGTTATATTTATGGTTGGCCTTAGGTTAAGGGCTATGTTTAGGGCTATGCCTAGCAGTAGGGTTAGCATTAGGGTTGACGTTAGCTTTAGGTCTAGGTCTAGGGTGTGGGTTAGGTTGCGGTCTAGGTCAAGCGTTAGTGTTTGTGTTTGGGCTAGGGTTACTGTTAGAGTTAGGGTTAGGACTAGGGTTAGGAGTAGGGCTAGGGATGGCATTACAGTTAGTGTTAGGGCTAGGGCTTGGGCCACGGCTAGAGGTATGTTTAGGTTTAGGCTTATTGTTAACGTTATTTTTAATATTTGGGCTCGGGCCAGGTCTAGGTCCAGTGTTAGGAATAGGAATCTGGCTAGGGGTAGGTTTGGACTTAGTGTTACAGTTAGGTTTTAGTTTTTGTGCTTACGTGTAGGTCTAGGGCCAGTGTTGGGCATAGGGCTAGGGCTAGACCTAGGGCTATGTCTAGGCTTAGGGTGACTGGTAGGGGTAGCGATAGGGCTAGGGTTAGGTGTAGGGGTGGGGTAGGGGTAAAGGTAGGTTTAGGGTTTGGCTTAGGGTTAGTGTTAGGGTTTGGGGTAGGTTTAGAGCTAGTGGTAGGGTTAGTGTTAGGGTTAGACATTGGGTTAGGTTTTGGTTTAGGGCTATGATGCTCCTAGTGCTAGGGCGAGGGCTAGGGCTTTGGTTAGAGTTAGGGTGAGGGTTAGGGCTACATTGGGCTAGGAATATGGCTTGGTTTGGAGTTAGGGTTATGTTTATGGCTAAGGTGAAGGCTAGGGCCCGGGTTAGTATTCGGATTAGAATTAGGTCTATGGCAATGACTAGGGTTAGGGTTAGGTTTAGGTTTAGGGTTTGTTCAAAGATTAGGGCTATGATTAGGTCTAGGGCTCCAGCTAGGGTCAGGGGTAGGACTAGTACTAGCCTAGGTCTAGGGCTATGTCTAGGTTCAGGGCCATGACTATGTCTAGGGTTTATGCTAGAGGTAGCATTAGGGCTAGGACTAGCCCTCAGTTTCACGTTAGGATTTGGTTTAGGGCTAGGCCTAGGGTTAGGGTTAGCGTTACTTTTAGCATTCATTTTAGGGCTAGGGCTAGGGTTTAGGTTATTTTTCGGTTTAGGGATGGCGTGTGCATTAGTGTTCAGGCTAGGGTTAGTGTTAGGGTTAGGGTTAGGGCTAGGGTAGGGCTAGGGCTGGCATTACAGTTAGTTTTAGGCTTAGGGCTTGGGCTATGGCTAGAGCTATGTTTAGGCTTAGGCTTATCGTTAGCGTTATGTTTAATATTTGGTCTAGGGCTCGGTCTAGGTCAAGTGTTAGGAATAGGAATCTGGCTAGGCTTATGGCAATGCTTAGGGTTAGGGTTAGGGCTATAGATAGGTTTAGGTTTAGGGCAAGGTTAGTGTCAGTTCAAGTGTTAGTGCTGTTATTAGGGCTAATGATACAGCTAGATTCAGGGCTAGGGCTAGGTCTAGAGCTAGGTTTAGGGCTAGGATTAGGGCTAGATCTAGGGCTATGTCTAGGGTTTATTCTCAGGCTAGTGTTAGGGCTAGTGCTAGAGCTATCGATATGATTACAGTTAGTGCTAGGCTTAGGGTTTGAGCTATGTATTGGGTCAGGTTTAGGGCTACAGTTAGGGTTAAGCTAAGGGTTAGGGCTAGCTCTTGGTTTGCTGTTACAGTTATGGTTAGGGTTAGGGCTGGGTCTAAGGGTATGGCTAGAGTTAGAGTTACAATTAGGGCTAGAGTTAGGGTTAGGGTTAATGTTAAGGCTAGGGCTAGGTTTACAGTTAGGGCTAGGATTAGGTTTATTCTTTGGTCTATTTTTAGGTTTTGGGTTATGGCTAGTGTTAGGTTTAATTTTAGGGTTAATGTTAGGGCTAGGGCTAGGATTAGGGCTAGGGTTACGGTTAGTGTTAGGGCTAGCGCTTGGTATACGACTAGAGCTATCGTTAGGTTGAGACTTAGCGTTACAGTTAGGTTTTTGTGTTTGTGCTTATGTGTAGGTCTAGGGTCTGTGTTGGTCATAGGGCTAGGGCTATACCTAGGGCTATAGCTAGGCTTACGGTGAGTGCTAGGAGTAGGTTTAGGGCTATGATGCTGCTAGTGCTAGGGCAATGGGTAGCGCTTGGGTTAGAGTTAGGGTGAGGGTTAGGGCTAGGTTTGGGGTTACTTAGGGCTAGAAATAGGGCTTGGTTTAGGGTTAGAGATATGTTTACGGCTAAGGTTAAGGTTAGGGCTCGGGATAGTGTTCGGATTAGAATTCGGTCTATGGCTAGGACTAGGGTTAGGGTTAGGTTTAGGTTAGGGTTAGTTCAAGGGTTAGGGCTATGGTTAAGTCTAGAGCTCCAGCTAGGGTCAGGGCTAGGGCTAGGACTAACCTAGGTTTAGGGCTATGTCTAGGTCCAGGGCTATGGCTATGTCTAGGGTTTATGCTAGAGGTAGCATTAGTACTTGCACTAGGCCTCGGTTTCAGGTTAGAATTTGGTTTAGGGCTAAGCTTAGGGTTAGGGTTAGCATTAGTGTTAGCATTTGTTTTAGGGCTAGGGCTAGGGTTTAGGTTAGGTTTCGGTCTAGGCCTGGCGTTTGCAGTAGTGTTCATGCTAGTGATAGTGTAAGTGATGGGGTTAGGGCTAGGGTTAGACTTATGTTTCGGGCCACAATTACGGTTAGGGTTAGTGCTAGTAGTAGTTGTATGGCTAGGGGTATGACTATGGGTAGGATTATGGCGATGTCTAAGTCTAGTGTTACAACTAGGGTTATGGTTAGTTTTAGGCGCAGGGTTAGATGTAGAGTTAAGGCATTCTATAGAGCTAGGCCTAGGCCTCGGTTTAGGCCTAAAGCTATCGTTATTGTTATGGGTAGGGTTAGATTTATGTTTAGGGCTGGGGTATAATCTAGGGTAAGTGTCTGGCATAGGGTTACGGTTAGGATTATGGCTAGGGTTAGGGCTAGGGTTACGGTTAGAGCTTGGTTTAGGTTCATGGTTAGGGTTGGGACTGGGAATGGGGTTAGGGCTAGGGTAGGTTTAGGGCTAGGGCTAAGTCTAGGGCTAGGTATTGGGTTAGGGTTGATTGAGGTCAGGGCTAGGTTTGGGTTTAGGTGTAGGGCTAGGCTAGGGTTAGTGTAAGAGCCAGATAGGTGTGTGGTTAGAGCTACAGCTAGGGCTATGGGAAAGGTTAGGACTTAGGCTAAGGTGACATTTAGGGTTAGGTTTATTGTTAGGGTAGGATAAATCCTTGTTTCAGATTATTGCTAGCAAGAAGGCTGGGGCAGTGCTATGTCTAGAGGTAGTGTTAGGTATAGGATTATGGTTAGGGCTAGGGCTAGCGTTAAAGGTAGTGGTAGGGTTATGGCTACGGTTAGGGTTAGGGTTAAGGCAGGGTTAATACTAGGTTTAGGACTAAGGCTAGGGCTAGTTTTGGGTTAGGGTTAGAACTAATGTCAGGGAAAGTGTTAGTGGTAGGATTAGGGTTAGAGTTAGGGTTGTGGTTAGGATTAGGTTTAGTTTTAGTGTTATAGCTAGGAAAGTGTAAGGAATAGGTTTAGGGTTAGGGTTAGGACTAGTACTAGGGTAGGGATAGGTTTAGAGTTAGTATTATATCTAGTGTTAGCGTCAGTGATAATATTAGGGCTACTGTTAGGTCTAGGTCTCGGATTAGGTCTAAGTTCAGGGTTAAGGCTAGGGTAAGATTCAGTGTTAGGCCTAAGTCTAGGCCTGCAGTCAGTGAAATTGTGAGGTTTAGCTTTTGGGCTAGGGCTATGTTTAGGTTTATAATTAGGTTTAGGGTTAGTTCTAGGTATAGGGCTACGCTAGTGCTACTACCAGGGACAGGTTTAGGGTTAGGAGTTGGTTTACGGCTAAGGTTAAGTCTAGGGCTAGGGTTAGTGTTAAGGTTAATATTAGGTTTAGGGCTAGGGTTAGGGGTTAATTTAGGGCGAGTGCTGGGTTTAAGTTTATGACTAGTGCTAGGGTTACGGTTAGGGTTAGATTTAAAATTAGTCCAAGGTTTTGCGCTAGGCTTAGGTCTAGGGCTACGTCTAGGTTCAGGTGTAGGGATAGGACTGGGGCCTAGGTTATAGCTAGGTCCAAGGTTAGGGGTAGGGCTATGGCTAGGGTTTATGCTATAGTTAGATTTATGGTTGGCCTTAGGTTAAGGGCTATGTTTAGGGCTTTGCCTAGCAATAGGTTTATCATTAGAGTTGACGTTAGCTTTAGGGCTAGGTCTAGACTTTGGGTTAGGTTTCGGTTTAGGTCTAGTGTTAGCGTTTGTGTTCATGCTAGGGTTAGTGTTAGGGTTAGAGTTAGGGCTAGGGGTAGGGCTAGGGCTGGCATTACAGTTAGTGTTAGGTCTAGGGCTTGGACTATGGCTAGAGCTATGTTTAGGCTTAGGCTTATCGTTAGCGTTAGGTTTAATATTTGGGCTAGGGCTATGTCTAGGTCCAGTGTTAGGAATAGGAATCAGACTAGCCTTATGGCAATGCTTAGGGTTAGGGTTAGTGCTACTGACAGGTTTAGGTTCAAGGCAAGGTTAGTGTCAGTTCAAGTGTTAGTGCTGGTATTAGGACTAATGCTACAGCTAGGGTCAGGGCTAGGGCTAGGTCGAGGGCTAGGGCTATGGCTAGGGTATGGGCTAGGTTTAGGGCTATGGCTAGCGTTTATTCTCAGGCTAGTGTAAAGGCTAGTGCTAGAGCTATCTGTATCACTGGGGTAGTTCAAGGGATAGGGTTTGAGTTATGTATTGGTTCAGGTTTAGGCCTATGGTTAGGGTTAAGCTAAGGGTTAGGCCTAGTACTTAATTTGCTGTTACAGTTATGGTTAGGGTTAGGGCTGGGTCTAAGGCTATGACTAGGGTTAGGGTTAGGATTAGGGCTAGAGTTAGTGTTAGGGTTAGTGTTAAGGCTAGGGCTAGGTTTACAGTTAGGGCTAGGAATAGGTTTATTTTTTGGGTCATTCTTAGGTTTTGGGTTATGGCTAGTGTTAGGTTTAATTTTAGTGTTAGGGTTAGCGCTAGTGCTAGGGTTAGGGCTAGGGTTATGGTTAGTGTTAGGGCGAGGGCTTGGTATATGACTAGAGCTAGGGTTAGGTTGAGACTTAGAGTTACAGTTAGGTTTAGGGTTTGTGCTTACATGTAGGTCTAGGGCCAGTATTGCGCATAGGGCTATGGCTAGACCTAGGGCTATGGCTAGGCTTAGGGTGAGTGCTAGGGTTAGGGTTAGGGTTAGTTTTAGGGGTAGGGTTATGGTTAGGTTTAGGTTTAGGGTCAGGGTTTGAGGTAGGTTTAGGGTTAGTGCTAGGGTTAGGGCTAGGGTTATGGTTAGGGCTAGGGCTAGGTTTAGGGCTAGGGCTAAGTCTATTGCTAACTATTGTATTAGGGTCGAGGTCAGTACTAGGTTACGGTGTTGTAGGTGTATGGCTAGGCTAGTGTTAGTGTAAGAGCCAGGTAGGTTTGTAGTTAGAGCTACGGCTAGGGCTATGGCAAAGGTTAGGACTAAGGCTAAGGTGACATTTAGGGTTAGGTTTATTGTTAGGGTAGTATAAATCCTCGGTTCAGATTATTGCTAGCGAGAGGGCTAGGCCAGTGCTATGTCTAGAGCTAGTGTTAGGTATAGGATTATGCTTAGGGCTAGGGCTAGCGTTAAATGTAGTGTTAGTGTACGGCTACGGTTAGGGTTAGGGTTAAGGTTAGTGTTACTTCTAGGTTTACTACTAGGGCTAGGCCTAGTTCTAGTTTAGGGTTAGAGCTAATGTCAGGGCAAGTGTTATGGGTAGGATTAGGGTTAGATTAGGGTTGTGGTTAGGATTAGGTTTCATTTTTGTGTTATAGCTAGGTTAGGGTAAAGTATAGGTTTAGGGTTAGGGTTAGGGCTAGTCTTAGGGTAGGGATAGGTTGAGAGTTAGTGTTATATCTACTGTTAGCGTCAGTGATAGGGTTGGGGCTACCGTTAGGTCTAGGGCTCGGGTTAGGTCTAAGTTCAGGGTCAGGGCTAGGGTTAGATTCAGTGTTAGGCCTAAGTGTAGGCCTGGGGCCAGTGAAATTGTGAGGTTTACCTTTCAGGCTATGGCCATGTTTAGGTTTAGGATTAGGTTTAGGGTTAGTTCTAGGGATAGGGTTATGCTAGTGCTATGACCAGGGCCAGGTTTAGGGTTAGGAGTAGGTTTACGGCTAAGATTAAGTCTAGGGCAAGGGTTAATGTTAAGGTTAGTATTAGGTTTAGCGCTAGGGTTAGGGATTAATTTAGGGCTAGGGCTGGGTTTAGGTTTATGACTAGTGCTTGGGTTAATGTTAGGGTTAGATTTAGAATTAGTCCAAATTTTAGCACTAGGCTTATGTCTAGGGCTATGGCTAGGTTTAGGTGTAGGGCTAGGACTAGGGCCTAGGTTAGGGCTGGGTCTAAGTTTAGGGGTAGGGCTATGGGTAGGGTTTATGCTAGGTGTAGATTTCATGTTAGGTCTAGGGTTATATTTATGGTTGGCCTTAGTTTAAGGGCTAAGTTTAGGGCTATGCCTAGCAATGGGGTTAGTATTAGGGTTGACATTAGCTTTAGGGCTAGGGCTAGGGTTTGGGTTAGGTTTCAGTCTAGGGCTAGCATTAGCGTTTGTGTTTGGGCTAGGGTTAGTGTTAGGGTTAGGGTTAGGGATACGAGTAGAGCTAGGGCTGGCATTAGAGTAAGTGTTAGGGCTAGGGCTTTGGCTATGGCTAGAGCTATGTTTAGCCTTAGGCTTATCATTAGTGTTAGGTTTAATATTTTGGCTAGGGCTATGTCTAGATCCTGTGTTAGGAATATATATTGGGCTAGGCTTATGGCAATGCTTAGGGGTAGGTCTACTGATAGGTTTACATTTAGGGTAAGGTTAGTGTCAGTTCAAGTGTTAGTGCTGGTATTAGGGCAAATGCTACAGCTAGGGTCAGGGCTAGGTCTAGGGCTAGGTTTAGGGCTAGGATTAGGGCTAGGTCTAGGGCTATGTCTAGGGTTTATTCTCAGGCTACTGTTAGGGCTAGTGCTAGAGCTACCGGTATGGCTGGGGTTGGTGCTAGGGATAGGGTTTGAGCTATGTATTGGGCCAGTTTTAGGGCTACGTTTAGGGTTAAGTAAGGGTTAGGGCTAACACTTGGGTTGCTGTTACAGTTATGGTTTGGGTTAGGGCTGGGTCTAAGGCTGTGGCTAGGGTTAGGGTTAGGATTGGGGCTAGGGTTAGGGTTAGGTTTAATGTTAAGGCTAGGGCTAGGTTTACAGTTAGGGTTAGGAATAGGTTTATTTTTTGGATTATTCTTAGGTTTTGGGTTATGGCTAGTGTTAGGTTTAATTTTAGGGTTAGGTTAGGGTTAGGGCTAGGGTTATGGTTAATGTTAAGGCTAGGGTTGGTGTACGACTAGAGCTAGGTTTAGGTTGAGACTTAGAGTTACAGTTAGGTTTAGGGTTTGTGCTTACGTGTAGGTCTAGGTCCAGTGTTGGGCATAGGGCTAGGGCTATACCTAGGGCTATGGCTATGGCTATGGCTAGGGTTAGGGTGAGTGCTAGGGGTAGGGTTAGGGCTCGGGTTAGGGGAAGTGGTAGGGTTAGGGTTCGGATTAGTGTTGAGGTTTGGGGTAGGGTTAGGGCTATTGCTAGGGTAAAGTTATGGTTAGACATAGGGTTAAAGGCTATGATGCTGCTAGTGCTAGGGCGAGGTCTAGGGCTTGGGTTAGAGTAGGGTGACTGTTAGGGCTAGGGTTAGGGTTACTTAGGGCTAGAAATAGGGCTTGTATTAGGGTTAGGGTTATGTTTACGGCTAAGGTTAAGGCTAGGGCCCGGATTAGTCCTCAAATTAGAATTCGGTCTATGGCTAGGACTAGGGTTAGGGTTAGGTTTAGGTTTAGGGTAAACTCAAGGGTTAGGGCTATGGTTAGGTCTAGGGCTCCAGTAGGGTCTGGCCTAGGACTAGGACTGGCCTAGGTTTAGGGCTTTGTCTTGGTCTAGGGCTATGGCTATTTCTAGGGTTCATGCAAGTGTTAGCTTTAGAGCTAGAACTAGGCCTCGGTTTCGGGTTAGGATTTGGTTTAGGGCTAGGCCTAGGATTAGGGTTAGCGTTAGTTGTAGCGTTCGTTTTAGGGCTAGGGCTAGGGTTTAGGTTAGGTTTCGGTCTAGGGTTGGCATTTGCATTAGTGTTCATGCTAGTGATAGTGTAAGTGATGGGGTTATGGCTAGGTTTAGACTTATGTTTCGGGCTACAATTATGGTTAGGGTTAGTGCTAGTGGGAGTTGTGTTGCTAGGGGTATGACTATGGCTAGGATTATGGCAATGTCTAAGACTAGTGTTACAACTAGGGTTATGGTTAGGTTTAGACCTAGGGTTAGGTTTAGAGCCTGGATTAGGTTCAGGTTGAGGGCTTTGATTAGGATTAGGTTTAGGTTTAGGGATAGGTTAATCGCTAGTGTTTGTTTTAGGACTATGGCTAGGTTTAGGGGTAAGGCTAAGGCCACAGCTAGGTATAAGTTTAGCGTTGAGGTTAGGTCTAGGTTTAGGGTTAGGTGTAGGGCTAGGCTAGTGTTAGTGTTACAGCCAGGTACGTTTCCAGTTAGGGCTAGAGCTAGGGCTTGGGAAAGTTTAGGACTGAGGCTAAGGTTACTTTTAGGGTTAAGTTATTGTTAGGGTAGCATTAAAGAATGGTTCAGATTATTGCTAGTGATAGGGCTAGGACAGTGCTATGTCTATGGGTAGTGTTAGGTTTAGCATTATGGTAGGGCTAGGGCTAATGTAAAGGCAGTAGTAGCGTATGGCTAGGGTTTCTTTTAGGGTTGAGGTTAGGGTTAAGGCTAGTTTTAGGACTAGGGATAGGGCTACTTTAGCTTATTGTTAGAGGTAGTGTCAGGGCCAGGGTTAGGGGTAGGATTAGGGTTGGAGTAAGGGTTAGGTTAGGGTTAGGGTTAGGTCTAGGGTTAGGGGTATTGTAGTGCTACTACAAGAGCCAGGTTTAGGGTTAAGAATAGGTTTACGGCTGAGAATAATTCTAGGGCTAGGGTTAGTGTTAAGGTTAGTATTAGGTTTAGGGCTAGGTTTAGGGGTTGGTTTAAGTCTAGTGATGGGTTTAGGGTTATGTCTAGTGCTTGGGTTAGGGTTAGGGTTAGATTTAGAATTAGTTCAAGTTTTAGTCCTAGGATTAGCTTCAGGGCTACATCTAGGTTCAGGTGTAGGGCAAGGACTAGGGCCTAGGTTAGGGCTAGGTCTAGGGCTATGGGTAGGGCTATGGCCAGGGTTTATGCTAGGAGTAGATTTAGTGCTAGGACTAGGGTTATGTTTATGGTTAGCCTTATGTTAAGGGCTATGTTTAGGGCTATGCCTAGTTATAGGGTTGGCATTAGGGTTGACATTAGCTTTAGGGCTAGGGCTAGGTTTTGGGTTAGTTTTTGGTCTAGGGCTAGCGTTAGCATTTGTGTTCGAGCTAGGGTTAGTGTTAGGGATAGGGTTTGGGCTAGGGGTAAGGCTAGGGAAAGTTTTCCAATTAGTGTTAGGGCTAGAGCTTGGGCTACGGCTACAGCTATGTTTAGGCTTAGGCTTACTGTTAGCCTTAGTTTTAATATTTGGGCTAGGGCTAGATCTAGGGCCAGTGTTAGGAATAGGGATAGGGCTAGACTTGCGGCCATTCTTAGGTTTAAGTTTAGGACTAGTGATAGGTTTAGCTTTAGAGCAGGGTTAGGGTACGTTCAAGTGTTTGTGCTAGTATTAGGGCTAATGCTACGGCCAGGGTCATGGCTAGGGCTTGTGCTAGGGGTAGGTATAGGGCTAGGAGTAGGGCTACGTTTAGGGTTATGTCTACGGTTTATTCTCAGGCTAGTTTTAGGGCTAGTGCTAGGGCTATCGCTATGGCTAGGGTTAGTGCTAGGTCTAGGGTTAGAGCTATGTTTTAGGTCAGGTTTATGTCTATGACTAGGGTTAAGCTAAGGGTTAGGGTTAAAACCGGAGTTTCTGTTACAGTTATGGTTAGGGTTTGGGCTGGGTATAAGGCTAGGGCTAAGGTTAGGTTTAGGTTTAGGATTATGCTTAATGTTAAGACTAGGGATAGGTTTATACTTAGGGCTAGGAATAGGTTTAGTTTTTGCGTTAGTCTTAGGTTTTGGGTTATGGCTACTGTTAGGGTTAGTTTTACAGATAGTGTTAGGGCTAGGGCCAGGATTTGTACTAGAGTTTTCGTTAGTGTTAAGGCTAGGGCTTAGTCTATGTCTAGAGCTATGGTTACGTTGAGAGTTAGCGTTATGTTTAGGTTTATGGTTTGTGCTTACGTGTAGTTCTAGGGCATGTTGGACATAGGGCTAGGGCTAGACCTACGCCTACGGCTAGGCTTAGGATGAGTTCTAGGGCTAGGGTTAGGGCTAGGAATAGATCTAGGGTTGCTGTTAGGGTTAGGGTTTGTGTTAGGGCTAGGGGCAGGGTTCGGGTTAGACATAAGTTTAGGGTTAGGTTTAGGGCTATGGTTCTGCTAGTGGTAGGGCGACGGCTAGGGCTTAGGTTAGCGTTATGGTGAGGGTTAGGTCTAGGGTTAGGGTTACTTAGGGCTAGAATTAGGGCTAGGTTTAGGGTTAGGGTTATGTTTACAGCTAAGGTTAAGGCTAGGGCTCGGGTTAGTTTTCGGATTAGAATTAGGTTTATGGCTAGGACTAGGGATAGGGTTAGGTTTAGTTTTATGGTTAATACAAGGATTAGGGCTACAGTTAGGTCTAGGGCTCCTGCTACGATCAGGGCTGGGAGTAGGAATAGCCTAGGTTTAGTGTTATGTCTAAGTCTGGGGCTATGGATATGTCTAGGGTTTATGCTAGTGGTAGCGTTAAGGCTAGGAGTAGTGCTAGGTTTAGGGTTAGGGTTCGGTTTTTGGCTAGGCCTAGGGTTAGGGTTATCGTTAGTGTTAGCTTTCGGCCTAGCTAGAGCTAGGGTATAGGTTAAGGTTTGGCCTAGGGCTATTGTTAGCATTAGTGTTCATGCTAGAAATAGTGTAAGTGATAGAGTTAGGGATAGGGTTAGACTTCAGTTTTGGGCTACTGTTATGGTTAGGGTTAGTGCTAGTGCTAGTTCTTGTTCTAGGGGTATGTCTGTGGCTTGGGCTATGGCAATGTCTAAGACTAGTGTTACAACTAGGGTTATGGTTAGGTTTAGGCCTAGGTTTAGGTTTAGAGTTAAGGCAAACTTTAGGGCAGGGCTAGGCCTCGATTTAGGCCTAGCATTAGTGTTATGGTTATGGGTAGGGTTAGGTTATGGTTTAGGCCTGGGGTTAAATCTAGGTTTAGTGTCGGGCATAGGGTTAGGGTTAGTTTTATGCCTAGGGTTAGGGCTAAGGCTAGGGTTATGGTCAGTGTTAGGAGTAGGGCTTGGCCTACGGCTAGAGGTAAGGTTAGGTTTAGACTTAGCTTTATGGTTAGGTTTAGGGTTTGTGCTTACGTGTAGGTCTAGGGCCAGTGTTGGGCATAGAGCTAGGGCTAGACATAGGGCTATGGCTAGGCTTAGGGTGAGTGATAGGGTTAGTGTTAGGGTAGGGATAGGGCTAGGGTTAGGGTTAGTCTTAGGGTTAGTGTTAGGGTTAGGGCTAGTGGTAGGGTTAGGGTTAGATATAGTGTTAGGGTTAGTTTTAGGGCCATGGTGCTGCTAGTGGTAGGGCGAGGGCTAGGACTTGGGTTAGGGTTAGTGTGAGTGTTAAGGCTACGGTTAGGGTTACTTAGGGCTAGGATTGTGGCTAGGTTTAGATTTAGGGTTATGTTTAGCGCTAAGGTTAAGATTAGGGCTCGGGTTAGTGTTTGGATTAGAATTAGGTTTATGGCTAGGACTAGGGTTAGGATTAGGTTTAGGTTTAGGGTTAGTTCAAAGTTTAGGCCTACAGTTAGGTCAAAGGCTCCAGCTAATGTCAGGGCTAGGACTAGGACTGGCCTAGATTTAGGGCTAGGTCTAGCTGTAGGGCTATGGCTATCTCTAGGGTTTATGCCTAGGGCTAGGGTTTAGGTTAGGGTTTGGTCTAAGGCTGCCGTTAGCATTAGCGTTTTGTGCTAGGGATAGTATAAGTGATAGGGTTAGGGCTTTGGTTTGACTTATTTTTCAGGCTTCAATTACGCTTAGGGTTAGTGCTAGTACTAGTTTATCATAGGGGTATGACTATAACTAGGGCTCTGGCGATATATAAGACTAGTGTTGCAACTAGGGTTATGATTAGGTTTAGGCCTAGGGTTGGTGTTAGAGTTAAAGCAATATTTAGGTTAAGGTCTAGACCTCGGTTTAGGCCTTTGGTTAGGTTTACCGTTATGGGTAGGGTTAGATTTAGGTATAGGGCTGGGGTTTAATCTAGCTTTAGTGTCTGGCATAGGGTTAGGGTTAGGTTTGTGGCTAGTCTTAGACCTAGGTTTAGCATTAGAGCTTGGTTTAGGTTTAGGGTTAGGGTTGGGACTAGGATTAGGGTTAGGTTTAGCACTAGTTTTTGGGTTAGAGCTAGGCCCAGGTTTAGGGCTAGGGCTAAGGCTAGGGCTAGGTATAAGATTAGGCTTGATATCAGGGCTAGGTTTAGAGTTAGGCGTAGGGCTAGGATAGGGTTAGTGTTAGAGCCAGGTATGTTTGTGGTTGGGGCTAGGGCTAGGGTTATTTAAAAGGTTAGGACTAAGGGTAAGGTTACATTTAGGGTTACGTTTATTGTTATGGTGGGGTTAAACCTCAGTTCAGAATATTGCTAGGGAGAGGGCTAGGGCAGTGCTATGTCTAAGGCTAGTATTAGGTTTAGGATTATGGTTAGGGCTATGGCTAGCGTTAAAGGTAGTGTTAGCGTATGCCTAGGGTTAGGGTTAGGGTTAAAGTTAGGGTTAAGACTAGGTTTAGGACTTGATCTAGGGGTAGTTTTAGTTTAGGATAGAGCTAGTGTAAGGGCTAAGATAAGGGCAGGATTAGGATTAGAGTTAGGGTTGTGGTTAGGATTAGGGTTAGTTTTAGTGTTATAGCTAGGATAGGGGAAGGTTTATGTTTAGGGTTAGGGTTAGGGTTAGGGGCAGGGTTAGGGGTAGGGTTAGGGTTAGGTCTAGGGTAGGGATAGGTTTAGAGTTAGTGTTATATCTAGTTTTAGGGTTAGTGATAGTTTTAGGGCTACAGTTAAGTCTAGGCCTCGGGTTAGGTCTAAGTTTAGGGTTAGGGCTAGGGTTAGATTTAGAGTTAGGCCTAAGTCTAGCCCTGGGGCTAGTGAAATTGCGAGGTTAGCTTTCAGGCTAGGGACATGTTTACATTTAGTTTTAGAGTTAGGCTTAGGTCTTGGGTTAGGTTTACGATAGTGCTACTACCAGGGACAAGAATAGGGTTAGGAGTAGGTTTACGGCTAAGGTTAAGGGTAGGGCTAGGGTTAGTATTAAGGTTAGTATTTGGTTTAGGGCTAGGGTTAGCGGTTGGTTTAGGGCTAGTTCTAAGTTTATGGTTATGTCTAGTGATAGGGTTAGGGTTAGGGTTAGATTTAGAAATAGTTCAATGTTTAGTGCTAGGCTTTGGTCTAGGGCTACGGCTAGGTTCAGGTCTAGGGCTAGGACTAGGGCCTATGTTAGGGCTAGGTCTAGGGCTAGGGGTAGGGCTATGGCTAGGGTTTATGGTAGTGGTAGATTTAGTGCTGGGATGAGGGTTATGTTTATGGTTAGCCTTAGGTTAAGGGCTATGTTTAGGGCTATGACTAGTTATAGGGTTGGCATTAAGGTTTGACGTTAGCTTTAGGGCTAGGGCTAGGGTTTGGGTTAGGTTTCGGTCTAGGGCTAGTGTTAGCGTTTGTGTTCAGGCTAGGGTTAGTGTTAGGGTTAAGGTTAGGCCTAGGGGTAGGCCTAGGGCTAGCGTTACAGGTTGTATTAGGGCTAGGGCTTGGGGTACGGCTAGAGCTATGTTTAGGCTTAGGCTTATGGTTAGTGTTAGGTTTAATATTTGGGCTACGGTTAGGTCTAAGGTCAGTGTAGAAATAGAGATGGGGCTAGGCTTATGGCAATGGTTAGGGTTAGAGTTAGGTCTACTGATAGGTTTAGGTTTAGGGCAGGACCAGTGTCAGTTCAAGTGTTCGTGCTATTACTAGGGCTAATGCTACGGGTAGGGTCAGGGCTAGGGCAAGATCTAGGGCTAGGTTTAGGGCTAGGTTTAGGTCTTTGATTAGGGCTACATCTAGGGCTATGTCTCGGGTTTCTTCTCAGGCCTGTGTTAGGACTATTGCTGGAGATATCGCTATCGCTAAGGTTAGTCCAAGGGCTAGGGTTAGAGCTATGTTTTGGGTCAGGTTTATGTCTACGGTTAGGGTTAAGCTAAGGGTTAGGGCTAGGACTGGTGTTGCTGTTACAGTTATGGTTAGGGTTAGGGCTGGGTCTAAGGCTATGGCTCGGGTTAGGGTTAGGATTAGGGCTAGGGTTAGGGTTAGGGTTAATGGTAAGTCTAGGGCTAGGTTTACATTTAGGGCTAGAAATAGGTTTATTTTTTGGATTATTCTTAGGTTTTTGTTATGCCTAGTGTTAGGTTTAATTTTAGGGTTAGGGTTAGGGCTAGGGATAGGGATAGGGCTAGGGTTACAGTTCTCGTTAGGGCTAGGGCTTGGTGTACGATTAGAGCTAGGGTTAGGTTGAGACTTAGCGTTACAGTTAGGTTTTAGTGTTTGTGCTTACGTGTAGGTCTAGGACCAGTGTTGGGCATAGGACTAGGGCTAGACCTAGGGCTATGGGTAGTCTTAGGGTGAGTGCTAGTGGTAGGGTTAGGGCTAGGGGTAGGGCTAGTGTTAGGGTTAGGGTTAGGGATAGGTTTAGGGCTAGTGCTAGGGGTAGGGTTAGGTTTAGACTTAGGGTTAGTGTTAGGTTTAGGGCTATGGTGCTGGTAGTTTTAGGGCGAGGGCTAGGTCTTGGTTTAGGGTTAGGGTGAGGGTTAGCGCTAGAGTTAGGGTTACTTAGGGCTAAGATTAGAACTAGGTTTAGGGTTAGGGTTATGTTTACAACTAAGGTTAAGGCTAGGGCTTGGGTTAGTGTTAGGATTAGAATTAGATCTATGGCTAGAAGTAGGGTTAGGGTTAGGTTTAGGTTTAGGTTTAGGGTTACTTCAAGGGTTAGGGCTTCATTTAGGTCTAGTGCTCCAGCTAGGGTCAGGGCTAGGACTAGGACTATCCTAGGTTTATGGATATGTCTAGGTCTATGGCTATGTCTATGTCTCGGGTATATGCTAGTGGTAGTGTTAGAGCTAGGAATAGGGTTAGTTTTAGGGTTAGGGTTTGGTTTAGGGTTAGGCCTAGGGTTAGGGTTAGTGTTAGCATTAATATTATCATTCGGTTTAGGTCTAGGGCTAGGATTTAGGTTAGGGTTCACTGTAGGGCTGGTGTTAGCCTTAGTATTTCTTCTAGGGATAATGTAAGTGATAGGGTTAGGTCTAGGGTTAGGCTTACGTGTCAGGCTATGGTTACGGTTAGGGTTATTCCTTGTGCTACTTGTATGACTAGGGGTATGTCTATGGCTAGGGCTATGGCGATGTCTAAGACTAGTGTTACAACTAGGGTTATGGTTAGGTTTAGGCCTAGGGTTAGGTTTAGAGTTAAAGCAAGGTTTAGGGCTAGGCCTAGGCTTCGGTTTAGGCCTAGGGCTAGGGTTATGATTATAGGTAGGGTTAGATTTAGGTTTAGGGATGGGGTTAAATCTAGGTTTAATGTCTGGCATAAGGTTAGGAATAGGTTTATGTCTAGGGTTAGGGCTAAGGTTATGGTTAGAGCTTGGTTTAGGTTTATGGTTAGGTTTGGGACTAGGATTAGGGTTAAGGCTATGGCTAGGTTTAGCCGTAGGGCTAAGGCAAGGGTAAGGTATAAGGTTAGGGTTGAGGTTAGGGCTAGGTTTAGGTTTAGGTGTAGGGTTAGTGTTAGAGCCAGGGAAGTTTACGGTTATTGCTAGGGCTAGGGCTATGGGAAAGGTTAGGACTAAGGTTAAGGTTACATTTAGGGTTAGGTTTATTGTTAGGGTAGGGTTAAACCTTGGTTCAGATTATAGCTAGAGAGAGGGCTAGGGCAGTGTTATGTCTAGGGCTAGTGTTAGGTTTAGGATTATGGTTAGGGCTAGGGCTAGCGTTAAAGGTAGTGTTAGCGTATGGCTATGGTTAGGGCTAGGGTTAAAGTTAGGGTTAAGACTAGGTTTACGACTAGAACTTGGGCTTGTTTTAGGTTTTGGTTAGAGCTATTGTTAGGGGTGGGTTACGTGTAGGACTAGAGTTAGAGTTAGAAGTGTGGTCTAGGTTTAGGATTAGTTTTAGTGTTACAGCTAGGATAGGTTAAGTTTTATGTTAAGGTTAGGGTTTGGGCTAGGGCTAGGGTAGGGATAGTTTTAGTTAGTGTTATATCTACTGTTAGCGTCACTGATAGGGTTAGGGCTACCGTTAGGTCTAGGGTTCTGATCAGGTTTAAATATAGGGTAAGGGCTATGGTTAGATTCAGGGTCAGGCCTAAGTGTAGGCATGGCGCTTGTGAAATTGTGAGGTTTAGCATTCAGGCTAGGGCCATGCTTAGGGTTAGGTTTAGGTCTAGAGTTAGTTTTACGGTACTGCTACTAGCAGGGCCAGGTTTAGGGTTAGGAGTAGGTTTATGGCTAAGGTTAAGTCTAGAGCTTTAGTTAGTGGTAAGGTTAGTATTAGGTTTAGGGCTAGGATTAGGGGTTAATTTAGGGCTAGTGCTGTGTTTAGGGTTATGACTAGTGTTTGGGTTAGGGTTAGGGTTAGATTTAGAATTAGTCCAAGGTTTAGAGCTAGGCCTAGGTCTAGGGCTATGGCTAGGTTCGGGTGTAGGGCTAGGACTAGGGCCCAGTTTAGGGATAGGTCTAAGGTTAGGGTTAGGGCTATGGCTAGGGTTTATGCTAAGGGTAGATTTAGTGCTAGGTCTAGGGTTACATTTATGGTAGGCCTTAGGTTAAAGGCTATGTTAAGGGCTATGCCAAGCAATAGGGTTAGCATTAAGGTGGACCTTAGCTTTAGGGCTAGGGCTAGGGTTTGGGTTAGGTTTCGGTCTAGGGCTACCATTAGCGTTTGTGTTCGGGCTAGGGTTAGTGTTAGGGTTAGGGTTAGGCCTAGGGGAAGGGCTGGGGCTGGCATTACAGTTAGTGTTAGTTCCAGGGCTTGGGCTACAACTAGAGCTATGTCTAGGCTTAGGCTTGTCGTTAGTGTTAGGTTTAATATTTGGGCTAGGGCTAGGGCTAGGGCTAGGGCTAGGTCCAGTGTTAGGAATAGGAATCGGGCTAGGCTTATGGCAATGCTTACGGGTAGGGTTAGGGCTACACATAGGTGTAAGTTTAGGGCAAGGTTATTATCAGTTCAAGTGTTAGTGCTGGTATTAGGGCTAATGCTCCAGCTAAGGTAAGGGCTAGAGCTAGGTCTAGGGCTAGGTTTAGGGCTAGGATTAGGGCTAGGTCTAGGGCTATATCTGGGGTTTATTATCAGCCTAGTGTAAGGGCTAGTGCTAGAGCTATCAGTATGGCTAGGGTTAGTGCCAGGGATAAGTTTAAAGCTATGTATTGGGTCAGGTTTAGGACAACGGTTAGGGTTAAGCTAAGGTTTAGGGCTAGTACTTGGCTTGCTACTACAGTTATGGTTATGGTTAGTGCTGGGTCTAAGGCTATGTCTAGGGTTAGGGTTAGAATTAAGGCAAGGGTTAGGGTTAGGGTTAATGTTCAGGCTACTGCTGGGTTTATAGTTAGGGCTAGGAATATGTTTATTTTTGGGGTTTTTCTTAGGTTTTTCGTTATGCCTAGTGTTAGGTCTAATTTTAGGGTTAGGTTAGGGCTAGGGCTAGGGTTAGGGCTAGGGTTATGGTTAATGTTAGGGCTAGGGTTGGTGTATGACTAGAGCTAGGGTTAGGTTGAGACTTAGCGTAACAATTAGGTTTTAGTGTTTGTGCTTACATGTAGGTCTAGGGCCAGTGTTGGGCATAGGGCTAGGTCTAGACCGAGGGTTATGGCTAGGCTTAGAGTGAGTGCTAGTGGTAGGGTTAGGGCTAGGGGTAGGAGTAGGGTTACTGTTAGGGTTAGGGTGAGGGTTAGGGTTAGTTTTAGGGTTTGGGGTAGGGTTAGGGCTAGTGCTAGATTTAGGGTTAGGGTTAAACATAGGGTTAGGTTCAGGTTTAGGGCTCTGCTGCTGCAAGTGCTAGGGAGAGGGCTAGGGCTTGGGTTAGAGTTAAGGTGGGGGTTAGGGCTAGGGTTAGTGTTACTTAGAGCTAAGAATAGGGCTTGGTTTATGGTTAGGATTATGTTTACATCTA
>PVKM010005471.1:0-47725 GCA_004027735.1 Carollia perspicillata | reverse complement strand
CATAGAATTCCATTATGTAAATGTACCATAGTTTTTTGATCCATTCATTTGCTGATGGGCACCTAGGTTGCTTCCAGCACTTGGCTATTGTAAATTGTGCTGCTATGAACATTGGGGCGCATAGGTTCTTTTGGATTGGTGTTTCAGGGTTCTTAGGATATAATCCTAGCAGTGGAATTGCTGGGTCAAAAGGCAGATCCATTTTTAGTTTTCTTAGAAAATTCCATACTGTTTTCCATAGTGGTTGTACCAGTCTGCAATCCCACCAACAGTGCACTAGGGTCCCCTTTTCTCCACAACCTCTCCAACACTTGTTGTTTGTTGCTTTGTTTATGATGGCCATTCTGACCGGTGTCAAGTGGTATATCATTGTGGTTTTAATTTGCATCTCTCTGATAGCTAGCGATATTGAATATCTTTTCATGTGTCTCTGGATCCTCTGTATGTCCTCCTTGGAGAAGTGTCTGTTCAAGTCCTTTGCCCATTTTCTAATTGGGTTGCTTGTCTTCTTAGAGTGGAGTCATGTAAGTTCTTTATGTATTTTGGAGATTAAACCCTTGTCTGAGGTATCATTGGCAACTATGTTTTCCCATACAGTTGGTTCGCTTTTTATTTTAATACTGTTTTCTTTAGCCATGCAGAAGCTTTTTATTTTGATGAGATCCTATTTGTTTATTCTTTCCTTTATGTCCCTTGCTCTAGGGGACATATCAGTAAAAATGTTGCTGCATAAATATCTGAGATTTTCCTGCCTGTGTTCTGCTCTAGGACTTGAATGGTGTCATGGCGTATATTTAAATCTTTTATCCACCTTGAATTTATTTTTGTGTATTGTATAATTTGGTGCTTGAGTTTCATTTTTTTGCACATAGCTGTGCAGTTCTCCCCACACCATTTGTTGAAGAGGCTATTTTTACTTCATTTTATGTTGCTGCCCCCTTTGTCGAATATTAATTGACCATGAAGACTTGGGTTTATTACTGGGCTCTCTATTCTGTTCCACTGCTCCATGTGCCTGTTTTTATGCCAGTACCAGGTTGTTTTGATTGCAGTGGCCTTGTAATACAGTTTGGTGTCAGGTATTGTAATCCCTCCTACTTTGCTCTTCTTTCTCAAAATTGCAGCAGCTATTCAGGGTCGTTTATGGTTCCATATAAATTTTGAAGTGTTTGTTCTATGTCTGTGAAATATGCCATTGGTACTTTAATAGGTATTGCATTGAATCTGTAAATTGCTTTGGGTAGTAGGGACATTTTGATGATGTTAATTCTTCCGATCCATGAACACGATATATGTTTCCATTTGTTTGTGTCTTCCTTGATTTCTTTCTTCAGTGTCTTCAGTTTTCTGCATACAGGTCTTTTACCTCCTTGGTTAGGTTTGCTACTAGGTATTTTTATTTTCCTTTTTGCTATATCAATGGGATTTTTTCGTTGATTTCTGCTTCTTAGCAGCAGAGGTTTCTTAGAGGCCACTTAATTCTGTCCTCCCAGCCATGCTGCAGAAAGTGGCAACCCTGGCCCACCTCCACCTAAGGCAGTTTTTACAACTCATCCGCTCCAATTGGTAGATGCTTTACCGCACAGTAAGTCCAGAGGCCTCCCCTTAGGTTTGATGAGCCCTGGTTCCATGTTCTGGAATACCTGAATCACTCTTCTCCCTCTCTGGCTTGACAGCCTTGCAAATATTCAAGACAGCTGACATCTCTCTTTCCCACTTTAAAATAAATGGATAATCAGAAACAGTTAATGTGTCTGAGGTTTAGGATGACTGGGGTGTTCTGGGGAGTGCCTCATCAGCCCCATTCCCTCCTTGTGGGGGAAACAACCTGACAACCTACACAAGAATCCTAAAATAGATTTATCGATTTGTTTGTCCTAATCTCAGTTTGTTTGGTCAAAAGGCTGAAAAAAATTCTAATGCTATTTTGAATGCTTTGTTTTTAGTTGAAAGCTGAGTAAATTATAGGAGTCATGAATTGTGGTATGATTTTTAAATTGCTATTTTTTTCATGATTAGTTTAGTTTCATATCCTTGGTTTTATAAACCAAAAAGAATACATTCAATGCAAATAAAAGATTAACATGATGTTTTGATAATGCTTAGAGCAAAAAAAGTTGTTATTTTATATTTAAATTTTAAAAAGGAATCCCAGAGACACAGACTAACAGGGACTTGCAATTTAAACGTAAAATAGCAGGTACTGGTACGGAAATCACCCAATCAATACCCTTTTGGACATTGACTGGTGGTATGTTGCCTGAAATTTATTTTAAAATGCCTTACTGTGGACAGTGCTTTACTTTCGTTGTACAGTATTAGCTTCAGAGTGCACCTAAGTGATGGTGAGTTCCATTTGAAGTAGCCCGATTAGGAACACACTGTGCAGATGGTTCTCCAACGTTGGAGGGATGGGAATCAGGCCACACTCCCAGAGGAACTCCTCCAACACCTCACCTAGTTTGCTTCTTAATTTTGAATCAATACCAGAGTTTTTAAGTGGTTGTATTACTAGAACTATATTTATGTTTATTAGAAATAATTTCCTTATTGATAAAATTAGGCATGATAAAAATGCGGATTTGCTGAAAATACCCTGCAAACATTCTTGCTCTTGCATTCACAGGGAGTAAGAATCTCACAATCCGAACAATGGTAGCCTTCAGAAAGGCGCTCCTGACTTCTGCCTCTGACCCAGTGGGTTCAGATCTGGAAGATTCTGGTCATTTGACTTCTATTAAAAGTTAGATAAATACTGCTACTATAATAAACCTTTCATTCAAGGCACCTATCTGGGACTTTGTCAGGTTTACAGGACAGTTTGTATGACTGCTTTTGTGCTGACTTGCCTATATGTGTGGCAGAATTCTGAAACTTACTTAGATTATATCATTCTACCTGGTAGCAAGTATATGGGAGGAAAGACATTGCCCTCTCTCACTTGTAGTTATCGAAGATGTATTGGATTGGATTATTGTTCAAAAACATCCATTTTCCCTCCAAATTCCCACACAGCCATGTAAGGAATACATTTTCCTATTCTTTGAAGTCGGAATGGCTATGGGACGTGTTTCAGCCAAGGTAATGTTCATGTCGCAACACAAGCAGAGGCTTGAAATGTGCTTGTACAGGAGGGTTGGCCTCTTATATCTGGGCCAAGACTTTGAGAGGAACATGCCCTAGGTGGCACTATGGGACAAGAAAGCTGAGAAATGCAGGGCACTGTCAGGACCCAGCTTACAGCTCAGTTACCCAGGCATTGGATGAGCCATGGCACCAGGCCCACAGAGGAGCTTATGTTTACTGTTGAATGCTACTGAGATATGATGGTTGTTTATTCTGTGGCAATCACTGATTGGTGTATGAGGCTACCCACATTTACCTCCCAAACCTAACAATTGTGGATGTCCAAGTTAGATTAGGTATTAGGCATTTTACAAGTATTACTTCATTTAATTCCCATAAAAAATCTGGTAGGTAAGCATTATTTTTCCTATTGTACACATAAAGTAAACAAGGCTAAGAGAGATAAAACAACCTGGCCCAATCACACTACTAGGAAAAGAGAATGGGAGTTAGTTTCAATCTAGACTGGAGAGTCCATCCTCTCCCACTACCCTTAATTGGTCACTCCCACCAATGCGCATGGATTGAACTGAATGTTAACTAAACCTATATCCATGTGCATAGCAAGAGGGACAAGAACTGAGCCCATGAATTAGTGAGGGGCATTCATGTGCACATTCATTTAACACATGTTTAATGATCACCTACTATGTGCCAGTGTATTGTGGTATGTCTTGGGGGTTTAATGAGAAGCATGATAGATACTGTCCCTGCCCTCACAGGGCTTAGACTCTCATCTTATTATAGAGGTGTTTGTTAAATACATACTTCAAGTTTTGCTTGTGGTATAAGAATTCTGGCCTCATTTTACACTGCGTGTATAAATAGAAGCCCTAGACAAAGGGAACTCCCTATCTCTGTGTGGGTTTTAATGGGATACCTAGTCACTAACTGGAATGCAAGTAATAAATACTCTTAGAAATACATTCAACTGCTAATGATAAATCTGGGTGGCTGTTCCACAGAGTTCTCCCATGTGTTATAGATCAAAGAGTTTGGAAGGAACAAAGTTACTCCTACTGATCTACGAGGGAGGGGGGGGGAAGTAATGGGAAATTACAATTTTTATTAATAAACATTATTAAACTCAGATGATTCCTGAATTTTAGAATAATCTACTGAAAGAATGGTAAACCAGGAAATATTAAAAATTATAATTAAAGAATGGGATGACATTTAGTATCAGAGGCATCGCAGCAGCTATCAGAGCAGCACACTAAATGAAGTGAATTATTTCTACCATAATAATGGTATTTGGTATAATACAATGGCATACTAGAAATCTAATTGCAACCTGCCATGGAGTTAAAAAAAACCCACAGTGATAATGTGAAAATACAGGAAGAATAGCTATGATCTGTATTTTTAAAAGAATATGGTAATACTACTATATGGTTCAATTTTCAGATATCAGGATTTAATATAATAAGAAAAGACAGAGAAAATGAAAATTAGGGAGACATTTGAATAGGTGTTTTAAGAAGGGGATTTGCAACTGAACAGAAACAGGCTGATTTTGATTACACTTTAATATGAGATAAAGTAAAGATAGAGTAAATCCAAAGTAAAACATAATTATAAGTTTCTACATAATTCCTGGCAAAAATATTAAAGATTAGATTCCAGAATTGTGTTAGCAGCTTCATATTTTTACCATTCACATTTACCCACTGTATATTAAGCATTGTCAGAAAATAGATAAAAATATATTCATGCATGGAAATAATTATAAAGGTATTTAATAAGGTATCTGGATTTTAAAGTTTTGCCTTCTTTCTGAAATAGAAAAAATCATAAATACAACTTATAATAGAAAATAATCCATGTAAACACCAGAGTGAGAGTCAGACAGAATGTTATGAATTCATGTTTAAATAGAAAAAAATTAAGCACAAACTACTTTCTCTATTTAGAAAGCATAAACCATGCTTCATACTACCCCTTGATTTCTTTGCACAATATCTTTTGCATATATTGTCAAATTCCTGTGGGAGCATATTTGGAAGGCAAGACAGATCATTAGTCTTGAATGTTAATTGACCACAAACTCAGACAAGCAGTCCTAGCTCCACAATGACTGAGAAAGATGAGTATCATTCATTCTAACATAAAAATAAACACCAAAAGTGAACTGAAAAATCAACAGGCCTTAGCTCACATACGGACAACCGATAGATTCGATGTACTACTTACAGGCTTACTTCTCCTTCTTGATTGCACTATGCCTTATTGTGATTCACAGACACTGCATTTTTTACAAATTGAAGGCCAGACCCTCCACTAGCAAAAAGTCTATGAGCAGCTGACGGTTCAGATGATGGTTTACATTATTTTAGCAATACAATATTTTTAAATTAAGCTATGTACATTGTTTTAGACATAATGCTATTGCACACTTAATAGGCAAAAGTACAGTGTCAATGTAACTTGTATATGCACAGCGAAACCAAAAAATTTATAAATTTTTGCTATATTGTATTATTTGCTTTATTGTGGTGGTCAGGAACTGAATCCACAATATCTCTGAGGTATGTCTACATAGGTGAGAATAACAGCCTCATTTCAGGTGAGTATCTGACAGTTGGGAATATCTGATTATGAAGAGCCTGAAATTGGCCAAGTAAGTGTTCATAGAAACTGCTCATGAAATGTGACCAACATCCATTTTATACTCTAAGAAACCAACAGTGTGGTAATAATCAGGTGATTTGGGTGTCTTTTATTTGTCAGTCTACCCTTAATACAGAAGCAGGTGGCCGCACAAAATAAGCTTCTACTAGAAACCTGATGAACGATAAACACCATCTGCCAATGCTCAGTCCAATGTACTTTTATGAGCTGGGTGGGGGCGGGGAGCGGGAGAGAAAGACAGAGGGACAGAGAAACATGAGTGCACTAGAAAATAACTTTTTTTAGAGATGGATGCAGACATTTTTGCAAATAAAATTCAAAAAGCAAAATACAGAAAGTGTTGTATAAATATAAGTAAAAATTGCATTCCTACAGGAATGTCATCTCTGAACAACTTGTTTGAACTTTAAGCATTTCAAAATATTTTCCTGAAATGTCTAGTTGAATAATATTGGCTTATATTTTATTTTGTATGTTATTTATTCTTTTTATCTTTATTGTATTTTTCCATTACCATTTAGTCCTGTTACATCCCCTTCCCCCTAGCAATCACTGCACTGTTGTCTATACCCATGACTTATATTTTAAAAAGGATAAAGAGATGTTATTTTTATTATTATGTTACTTTCCTGAATTCATTGTTAAATATATTGACATTTGAGGTGGTTAGAGTGCTAGAACACCTAGATACAGCTATGAGTTTAGGAGAATATGTATTTTGTTTCTGATTATAATGGTATTTACATTTGGGGCAATTTGGATAATAAGAATCATAAAAAGAAGAAACCGACAAATCTTTTGTACAGATTGTAGGTATTATCATTCTGGCACATTATCATTTTGGCACTCTTACTTCTTTTTAAAAATATATGCATATTATGTTACAAATTTGTGTCCTATTTTTCTTAATACTACATCAGAAATATTTTCCTATACGATTAAAATTTTAATATAAATCATTTTTAATTGCTGTATAATATTTCATTACATAAGTGGGCTACACATTAATGTTGTATTTATTTATATATTTATTTTTGTGACTTTCAATGACCTCAGAGTAAACATTTTTACACTTCAGAATATCTTCTTTGCACAGATCCTGAGAACTGGATTGAGTCAAAGGCTAAATATTTTATCACTGTGGTGGCAGACATCAGCGGGCCATTTGCCAGACTTGTTTGATTCTCCTTCTGGACACAGAAACAGCATGCATTTCTCAGCCTCCGTCGTGGTTAGGTGTGCACACAAGAAAGAATTCTTTCCAAAAGAATGTGTCCAGAAAGGATAAAATGATGTACAACACTTCCAGGGCTACCCCTCACACTACACTCAACCTCTCTCTTCCCTGTCTGCTGGCTGCGCATCAGTGCAGGGCGAGCTGGGATGGTTTTTGTTGAAGACCACAGAGCATCTGCCAGGCTGTTTCTGAAGGATGCTGGAGAAGACCCCTAATTTCACCTCCCTCTAATCAATACTATGTGAGTGAGAAATACAATTTCATTGTGTTAAGCTGCTGAGATTTGGGGGTTTATTCATTTTAGTGTCAGCACTATCTTAGCTAATAAGGATATGGCATTGGAAGTAAGGTACAATTCTCTGATAAAAAACCTAAAATATGTGAACTTGCCATTGGGTGTGGAAACCAATATCTCCAACATGGAGTCCCATGTAATACAGAAGTTAACGATGTATTGAAAACGCACTGGAGATAAGCTTGAAGGCAGACTAAGTACTCACTGCATCTGCAGCTCTAGGGGAAGAAACTGGAAAACAGAATTTTGTGCTGTGCATTGGTTGTTACTAGTTTCTAGGAGAAAGATAGTAGAAGAAAAAAAAATAAGTAAAAAGATAGCCAAATGGTTTTCAAGCAGAAATAAAAAAAATACCGAGAGAGAAAAATGGGGGGGGGGGCATGAAAGAGTTGGAGAAACTATGTCTGGCCCCCAAACAGTAGAAAATAAGAATGAAAATGCCTTTAAGTGGTAGCTCTGTGACAAAGACCAGACTAAGGGCTTAGTGTCCTGTCCCAAGACTCCCACATTCCTGTATGGCCTCAAGGATGCTGGCACTAAGTCGTGTGTATGTGAGAGACGCAGGAGGCTGAGGAAGCAGGAAAGAAATCAGGATTAATGGTCATGTTTAGGAAAAAATTTGGAGTGGGGTTCCTGGCTTGTGGGGGCTGAGTGGAAGCAAATGGATTAGTAGCCTGCTAAGTAAAACCATAGCCAAAGAAATCAGAAGCCTGGACTGCATAAACTGTTCACTGCTTGAGCCTCAAAATAATCCTTGGGTCCCCACACCACAAGAGCGAGAAATGAGCTGAAAAGCCGTTGGGTCCCCTGGAGGAAGTCTCCACTCCCGCTGCGGATATAGCCAACATGGAGAAGAAACCTCCAGAGGACAAAGCCAGCGACCATAGAGGAAGATGGACAGAGAGGCTTCTTACAGAAAGGGGAGTTAAGGTCAGGGCAAGGAACTCTTCCACGCTGGAGGTAGGAGTCTTCAGAATTCCTCCCGTGTCCAGAATGTTCCCTTTTTTTGAGTGAGAGGGTTTCTTTTAGTAGTCATCAAAAATACTGTTTAGCAATAGAAGGGAAGGAAGTCCTGATACATGCCACGAGATGAATTTCGAAAACATTGTGCCAAGTGGAAGAAGCCATACACGAAAGGCTGCGTATTATATGATTCCATTTATATGGTATATGCCAAAAATGCACATCTGTTGAGGCAGAAAGTGGGTTAGTGGCTGCCTGACCCTGGGGTGGGGTGAGGAATGGTTACAAGTGGCCGTGAGGGGTGGTGGAAATATTCTAAAGCTGGATTGTGGTGATGGCTGCACAACTCTGTTTATTTATTTAAAAAAATGAATTGTATACTTAAAACAAGTAAATTTTTGATATATAAGTTTACCTCAATAAACATTTAAAAAGACTCTGCTTGTGAACATGGGGGAAAATCATTTTAATACATTGTAAGAGTAAACTTTGGCATAGCCTTTTTTGAGATATCAAGTAATATATATCAAAACTTCAAATATTTATATTTTCTTACCTAGCAATTCCATTCATAGGAATTTATTCTAAGGAAATAATCTGATACATGCTACATAGTTATTTCTTGCAAAGTTGTATACAATATTGGATAATTGTATTAACCTAAATGTTTATCAATAGGGGATTGGTTAAAAACATTAGGATATATCCAAACATTGTAATAGCCCACAGGGGTGGTTTTACCATGGAAATCTTCATGTATTTATGTAGAAAACTGTCCAACAAAACAAAAATGCAATTAAGGTACAGTGTTTATGGTAAGGACCTGTTTACATGTATAAAAACATGGGGGTGTAAGGGTGGAGGATGCTAACTTTTACTTTTCCTGAAATATGTGATTCTTTTCAGGTACCATGTTGTCAGAAAAATAGCAGCAAAGAAATATACACTTTGGACATAAACTTGCGTTAAAGTAAAATAATAACCAGATGAAAATCTCACACCTTCATTTGGCGTATTGGCATGTGTATGTTAATTCGACTAAATTCAGGGATTCTCCCATTCCAGCTTGAAAATTGCTATTTATGTGCAGGTGTGCAACTCATTTGATGTTAAATAACCCATTTGACGTACATTTTTATATTTTAATTTCTTTGACGTTGATGAAATAAATGGTATAACTCACCTTCATTTAATTTTTCCTATGGGTTGGTTTTAATTAGTAAAGAGGTCCAAAAGTAAAATCTGGTCTGTATTCTGTGAGACACTCAAGCCTGTGGTACAACATATAGGGTTACAGGATCTTTTAACACAATGAGCTAAAGCGAGTTGTGGCCTGGGGTGGAGGTCACTCTCCCAGTCTTGTTCTTCACAGTCACGGAAGAACACTGCAAAGTGGATGTTTAGAAGCTAGATTCTTACTAGGAAGTAAAAGCAGAAGGAATTTGTAAATTTCCTTTATACACAAAAGTAAATATTTAAGGAACTTCTATGTCAAATAGGCTGAGAAAAATAAATGTAGCTTTAATAGCTCTTTCTTACAGTATGTTACAAACACATTTGCTTAAGGGATTTACAATATTTATTGATGGGTGCTAAACTCCAAAGTAAAGGATCTTTCTGTACATATGTCAATCAATTCTAGGATAAAAATCAGTACATAAATCAGATTATGTATCAGAGTTTTCTGAATAGGTTAGAGCTGCTCCTGGGGGCGGACAACAGAAAAAAAGTCATCTCCTTAAAAGGCAATTATTTTCAGAGCTCCTCAGACATGAAGCAGCAGGGGAAAAGCTGTGTGTTAGAAAGTAGTACTGTCTTGTAGTTTATTTCAGAAAGGAGCAAAAATAGTATATGGGTACATATTCTAAGTTCCCGGTCATGTGGGTATCAATAAAAAATTATGAATTTCAACTAATAAAACCTGAGAGGTGACAAATGAGTAATTGTACATTGTTTGGAACCAATGAATATTCATGACATTAAAAATAGGAAGAGAGAAATATTTGGGTATGAAGTACAGGACATTAACTGCCTAAAAAGTAGAAAATATTGGAGCTATTTGAGAAATAAAGCACTGGACTTTTATTTTATATTAAAAACTACCATTCTTTTAAGTCCTTCTGTAAAAAAGTAAAAGCTTGTCTTGTCCTTTAACATGAAACTTGCAAATTTTTAAACTGACAGACAATATTTAGTATTCTATCATCATTTTCAACAGGTTATTATTTTCCCCTAGCTTCAAGATGCAATAGAAATCTTCTATTTTTTGACTATGCAGTAGGCTGTGGCATTGTATTCTTTTTCCTTTAGATCAGATGCAGGAGAAACGTTTGCTCGAGAGGAAATTTTAGGGCCCAGGGTGGCCACAGGGTTGGGCATCTCATGGTCAGGGTTATTGCCTCTCTAACATTTCCTGGGTCTGCCTCTTTACCATTATTTTGGCCTCTAGGCAATTGTTTGCAGCCTTGGCTGCCATTGGAATCACCTGGGGAGTTTGGCAATAGTGATGCCTAGGTCTGACTGCCAGGAAGTCAGATTTAATCTGCCTGGGGTGTGGCTTGGACATCAGAACTTGAAACAAGTTTCCGGGTGATACTGATGTGCAGCCAAGGTTGAGTGAGAGTCATGGGTCTAGTCAGTGATATTCACAGCGTGCTCCCAAGATAGAGAGCAGAGCAGCACCGGGGAATCATGAAGAATGCAAAGTCCCTGACCCCACCCCAGACCTCCTGAGCCAGAACCCTGGGAGCAGGTCCAACCATCTGTGTTTTGCCCAGCCTTTCAGGTGGTCTGACGCACGTTGAAGTTGGGGGACCTCTGCTTTAAGAAACCAGCCTTTCCCTTGGTGAGGATGAAGCAAGCAGAGTGAGGGGGGAAATGTGGCAGTGGTTCCCCTCTCCTTTTTATCTTTAGAAGTCGTTGATAATTTAGGAGGATTTTGAAGACTTTTCCAAGGGTTGTGTTCTTCACAGGTTTTACTGTGTGACTGGTGACATCATGTGAAGTATGTCTGTTATAAATGCTTTTCTTGATTTTTTTCTCTGAATTGAGTATTTTTAGACTCGTCAACTATCTGTGTGTAGACACTAGTGAAAAACATGTTATTAATTATGCCCAATAGATGGCCTTCCATATCTTTTGGTAATGTGAAAACTGAATCTGAAAAGGCGATCTTACTACAGTAGAGCAACTGAGGGTTTTCTTTAAGGTTCTAAAATTCTTTACTATAATCACTGTAACTATAGGTCTCATTAAGACCTCTAGTCAGAGAAATTGTTTAATAAGTATAAATTCCAAGGGAACAATAAATATGCCATCTCTTATGTGGTAGAACATAAGAGATGTTCTACCTCTCAAGTGAGGTACATTTCTTCAGTAGTAGCACTGTTTGTCCCCAACTTATCTTCTTTCCTGTATCGCTTACATATTGTACTGGTTTGCTACTGCTTTATAACAACTGACCACTAATTTGTGTCACAAGCTTGAGATGGGTGTATGCAGGGCTAAAGTCAAGGTGTCTACAGGACTGCATTCTTTCGGGAGGCTCTGGAGGACAATCTTTTTTCTCACTTTTTTCAGCTCATAGAGGCCACATTCCTTGGCTTGTGGCCCCTTGCTCCATCTTCAAAGCCAACAGTGTAGCATCTTCAAAGCTCTCTCTGACTTCAGTCCTCTCTTTTCATTGTCATATCTTCTCTTTTCAGATCCATGAGCCTCCCTCTTATAAGAATGTTTGTGATTATGCTGAACTCATCCAGATAATCTGGGGTAACCGCCCATCCCAAAATGCTTAATTTAATCATATCCATAATGTCCTTTTTTAAAAAATCAGGTAAGAGTCACAAATTCTGAGGATTACGATGTGGACATCTTTTGGGGGGCTGTTACTTATTCATCGCACATTTCAAGGGACAAAAGAAGGAGGGGTACATTTCGGATGAGAGACCCTTGGAGACTAGACTACAGTGAAGAATTGAAAAGTAGCTCCACAGGCAGTATGTTTCAAATTGTGCATGCTTAATGATCACCTGGTGATTTCTAAAAAATGTGTATCCGTGAGCCCTGTCCCCAGTGATTCTCATTCAGTGGGCCTGTGGTTCACTCTGCGATCTGATTCAGTGCCAGTGATCCACAGATCCCACCTGGAGAAGCTGATAGGAGGGAGGTGGTGAAAAGCACAGAATCTGAGACAACATTATTGATTCTGAGTAAACATCAGAATTACTGGAGGAACTTTCAAAAATACAGTTTTCTTGAGCCCCGTGCCAGGAGATTATGATTCTAGAGTCCTGTGATTTTGAAAAATCCTTGCCAGTGATTCTGAATGAGCATCATCGCACCAATCTCCCTTGAATTCTCCTGTCCTTGGAAGTCCTACCTGCTCCAGCTGTGGCCAGAGAAGTCTCCTAGTTTCTGGTCTTCGAAAAAATGATTCTACCAGCAAATATTCTTTTTCTTTGTGACTGATTAAAGTACAGATCATGTTCATTATTTTTGTGTCCTTGATGCCTTTTTCAGAGCCTGGCATACAGTGGGTACCCAATAAATGCTTCTGGAATAAATCAGAGGTTCTCAGACTTTCCTCTGAGTCAGAATCACCTGGAGGGCTTGTTAGAACTCAGAGGGCTGGGCCCAGCCCCGGAGTTGCCAGCTCAGTCCCCGCCTCTGGGCAGGGCCTGAGGCCGTGTATTTTGAACAGTTTCCCAGGGGAGACTGGTGCTGCTGGTTGGGAGACCACACTTTACAGCCACCGGAATAATTAGAGTTTAAATTGTTAAAGCTCTAATTCTTTATTACAAAATAAAAAATTTTAGATGTGATTGAGGGGGTCATCACTTCACCCAGTTTTTGAATTGTACTTTTAAAAATTATTTCTATTTTTCCTCTTAAAAATTTTTAAGCTCTGGAAATTGAAAAAGAATCATATTTCTCCAGTATTAGCCATCTACAACGTTCCATTGTTTATTTCTTCTCTGTATGTGAATTCTCTAGACAAAACAATTGAAGATATTTGGGCAGTTTCTGTTGATAAAGAATGTTTTCAAACTTGGATCTTTAGCATTGTGGATATACAGTCTAACAGTAAATTATCTTTTAACCTGAAGCTTTGGTTTGATTTGCATTTTTGCTTGTTTAGTTAGTTGATTTGTTTTGCTCATATTCCTCAAAGTGGGTGAAAATATAAAAGAAGATAGTTACATGCAAATCATGTAACATAATATTATAAGTCCAGCCAACACAATTAACAAAGAACTGCTGACTGGTTTGTCTATTTTGCCTGAGTCATGGCAGTATACACTTTTTTTTACAAAATATATAAAAATTATCCAATATATATTTCCAGGAAATTGTATTTCTTTGGAAGAATAGCTGAATTTCCCCTTGTACTAATTTAGCTGGAGGTCACACACAGGGGATTAATTTTCCTTATGTGTACATTTTCAACCTAAGAAACTGTTTTGAAGATTTAAGGATAGCTTTCCTTATTCATACAAAATTATCACAGTACACTTTCCTTATAAAATAGGTCCTGAAGTTTGGTTCAGCCTTGCAGACGGCCTTTTTGGTTTTAAATTTTGGTTTAGTAGCAGTTTCTGGTGGAAAGTAATAGAAGGTATTGATTTTATTTATTGTACTCCCATGAAAAGGCTGTAGAACTGAACTGATGGGATGGAGGGTTACTAAAAATATTTTTATAGGGTTGGAAAATTTTAATCTTATATACAGTGTTGAAGTTGACTATTGCTGTAATCTTGTAATTTTTATAGAGTTGGAAAATTTTAATCTTGTATACAGTGCTGAATTTGACTATTGCTGTAATCTTGTAAACCAACTCTTGCAATGAGTTACTCTTGAGTGGCCATTAGTAGTCAGTACATTTTTATTGAGTGCATGCCATGTTTGCAGTACTATTTAAGTCATTTTCTATCTTGCAAGTTTTCTGTTTTTGCCTTTTGTATACTTTTACATGATACAAATTATTTAAAAAATTGGTTAAAAAGTTATTATCCCAAATAAGTATATTCAAGTTAAAATTTTAAGATAACTTTGCATACAATGAAAAGCATAGATGAGATCAATTTTGACAAAGGCATACATTTCTACGATGCACACCCTTATCAATCAAACTGGACACTTTCATCACCTGATAATGTAAAAACATTATCAGATGATGATAATGTTTTCAGCACTGTGAACATTTCCATCAAATCCCTTCCCAGTCAACTCCCCTTCCATAAATAACCACTGATCCGATTACTATTGTATGCTCTCTCTTGGGTTAGGCTTCTTTGAATCAGTGCAGTGCTTTTGAGATTCATCCCTATTGTGCGTATCAGCAGTTAATTCCTTTTAATTGCTGAGTAGTGTTCCATTGTACGAGGCATGGGCAAATTCCTGGTCCAGTTGAATCTTCCCCAATGGAGAGAGAGCACAGACAGTATCTGAGGGCTTCTTTATTTCCTGCACTCTTCATACATTTAAGCCATTTTTTCCTTGAAGTGCCAACTTTGGACTTCTTTATCAGTATCGCTAGGACCCCACTATTAGATCTGATTTGATAGATCAGGATCTAAATACAGGGTAGAGGACCTGGTATTTCTAGGCAAGCTGACTGAGATACTTAAGGCTGTTAATGATTGACACTATTGCTTCAAGCAAACCCTTAAATGGTTAAGGGCTAGAAGAATAAGACAAAAAAGTGGCCAAATAGCTCCCAGAAATTCATGCTGATAGACTGAAGTAAGCAGGTTTCCAGGATTAAAACAGCAGCAGACTGTGTGAGGCGAAAGGAGCAGGAGACCCGGGGCTCAGGCCTGATTCATCCTTGGAGAGGGGTAGAGACCTGGACCTGAGCAAGTCCCTTGACCTCCGTGCATTTGAAAAGAGTGGGAAAACAGAAGGGGGAAAGGTGAGAAGGAGGAAAGCGAGACTGTTAGTTCATGGTGTCTCAAAGGGAGAGAAAACAGATTTCAGTTTACCTAAAGAATCAAAGCCATTCCTTGCGTTTCCTGATCACTCTCTTCCCACCTGCTGCCTCCCTGAGGGCTGTGAGCTCACCTGGGTTTCCCTTGTTGTTGCCTCCCAAGCAGCAGAGTGAGTACAGCTCAAAGTTACAAGAGCAAGCTTATCAGTGCTTCTGATTCACTAGTTGAAAATACAGCCCGAAGAAAGGGGATCTTTTCTCTCATGCACGGCAATATGGTGCTAAAATGTCAACACGGTAAGAACAAGATAAATAATGACAACAATCCCCATGGTGCACCCAAAAATGTCAGGCTGGCGCCACACGCTGTCCAATGAAATGTTTCAGATGATCTAGAGGCTGGGAGAGGAGTATGTACTTTTCACTTACACAACTTACTCTTTTAAAGTGCCAAACTGTTATGAAACATTTCCACCATTGCAATGAAGTGTCTGGCTATCTCCTACTTGCAGTTGCTGCACAGACACTGTACACAGATAAACATACATCTCATATTTCATATGTCTTTGTCAGCCCTGCCTGGGGCACATCTCCTTGGTTGCCATCTCACCCAAGAGTCCTGGACTGTAGCCCTCAGAGTGTCTCTGGCTACGCCATATCAACAAGCTATGCTGTATCAATGCAGCCCCACCCTCTACTCGCCTCCAGCCATTTCCTTTTTCTACAGGGCTCAGAGGGGAGACAGGTAACTGAGCCCTTCTGACTATTATCCTAGCCAGACCTTTCTTCTTCCTCAAGGGAAAAGCTCTTACCTAGGCTTAGATTCACTGGGTATTTTAGAACACAGGCTATAATACACATTGTTAGTGGGACACAGTCTAACAAAAATACAAAGACATCTTTACCCTTATTCAATGGTCTTACTGTTAGTAGTAATATTGTTTTTTATTATATTATATTGATATTATTTTGAAATTATTACATATATTACGCTTATAAATGAATATGTTACTGTTGTAATTATGTTGATGATAATGTTGTTAAGAACCATAATTTTCACCATAAGAGAAAGGAGATACAAATATAAAAATTTAAAAAGTTAGTAGGTTACTTTTGATTAAATATGTTTGATATATCAAATATTCAAATATATTTGAATCTGATATATAAGAATGAATCTATGTTTTTAAGTGTTTAAACATTTATAGTGTTTTAAAAATTCAAAATGTTAAAACACCCTGGGTTTTTCCCCTGGAAAGACCCAGAAGCAATGACAACCCAGGGACAACGTGAATGTTAGCACCCGAACTCCAAACAGGACTTCCTACTGAAAGGAGAGGTTACTGGTTCCAGGTGTGGAATGGCAAATGACAAATCAAGTCTAGAACACCTTATGCTGGGAAGCAAAGAAGCTACCCACTGACCAGAGGTGGACGATTTGACCATCAAAAAGAAAAATGACAGCCAGTGATTGAAACACACTAATTAAATAAATGTCCCTGAATTTTTAATGATACTCAAAAGAAAAAGCCAAAGCAACTAACACACTAATTTGTCACTATAGGAGGTAGTCTATCAACTCCTTATTCTGAGAATTAGCAATTAAAGGAAAAGAATTGTCTTGATCTGCCTTTCCTATGAAAACTCTTATTTGTAAGTTGCAAGTAGCTCTAGTTGATGACAAAAAACTTTTCTTACAGAAGTATTCTAGAGTAAATATCAAGGAATGATGTAATTAGAAAAATCACCATTTTACAATGTCTAATGAAATAATTGATTCAGCCCTGGCTGATGTGGCTCAGTGGATTGAGCACCAGCCTGTGAACCAAAGGGTTGCAGGTTGGATTCCCAGTCAGGGCTCATGCCTGGGTTTTCAGGACAGGTCCCCAGTAGGGGGCGTGCAAGTGGCAACCACATATTAATGTTTCTCTCCTTCTTTCTCCCTTCTTTCCCCTCTGTCTACAAATAAGTAAATAAAATCTTTAAAAAAATTGATTCAGGTCATTTACATGTATGGCTGCTAAAACTAAGAAGACAAATATTAATGAGGACCTGGGTGTTCTGAGGGACTTAAAAGGTCACACTACAACTAGGAATCAGATAGGCAGTCACGACTTGGATCTACCGATCAATCAGTGTTGTTAAAATCAAGGCAAACAGATATTAGGTACTTTGTGGTGTGATGTAATTTAAAGTACATAGGACCACCTGTGAAGTCTTAATGCCAAAACTGTAAGCCCTGAATCTAATCAAACCTTCATATCTAACTTCTGGGTTATAGAATCAAAGGAGATAAGAAACAAGTAGAAAAAAAATCATCAAACTTCAGAATGTTATGGGACAACTGACACAGTCTTTAAGAAGTTACCGTCTGAGAAACAAGTGATGGGAGAGATAAACATGCCAGACAAAGACTTATCAACCTTAACAATAGCAGCAACAAGATTTCCCTATGTTAGTTAAATCTAGCTCTTGCATTTGCATATGTATTTATAGCAAAGGACGGTGGTTGTTTTGTTGATGACATAGTGCTTCTACTAACTTCTTGTGAAGAATGTAGCTGGCCTGGTGATTCCTGTACCCCTTCCCACATTCTCTGCCCTCCCCTTCCCAACTTCATCAAAATCCAGAGGGACCAGTTTATGAAACTAATAGGAACCAGAGGAACATACATGGACAGAAGTATTTCTTAGAACAAATGAAGCTTACCTGAAGCAGTCATGGCACTGAGTGGGGGAGGGGTTCACAGAGTCAAATGCTGTAATAAAAAACAGATAACTTTGTGACCAATGATAACAATTATAGTTACATATGTTGAGATAAAAGTAATCGAATCTCATGCACTATGATGGAACTCATTGCTGCACTATGCGAGATTGTGCTGTAGGGTTCTAAAAAGAAATTTCCCAGAGCTGTGTGCAGAATATTAATAGCTGATTAGAGCTCGCTCTCTAAGTATCAAATATAAGTAGTTCTAATGGGAATAATCCCAAAATATAAACCCAATTTAATCAGGCCCCTCTGTTTAAAATTCAGAACACATTTATATACATGTACATGAGCTGTGTGTATGTCTGTATCTATCCAGTTTCATTTAACTCATACTTACACAGTCAGAATTGACTTCTTGAAAAAAATTTTAATTGGATGAGTTTCTTAGTGAATCATGGCTGGATGCTGAACGATTCCACGTTAGTGGCAGAGATTAAATATTCTTAAAATAAATATTAGGCTATAAACTAATCTTCTGTAATAGAACATAATCCACCTAGATCGATGATTACTTCTACTTTTTTTTGGGGGGGTTCAGAGATTCTTTTGAGAATCATGTGAATATTTAGGATTCTTTTCAGAGAGAGATGTAAGTATGTGGAAAATTAGTCTACAGTTTCGGAGGTCATGCCACCTCCCCCACTCTGGCAGACTGCATCTTCCGAAGATGGCCACAGTAAGGGCTTCCATTGTACATGTTCTGCAATGTGATCAGGAGGTGAAGCCTAGTTCGTCTCCCCTTACTTCTGGGAAGTGATTTGCTGAAACAAAAGAATGCAATAGAAGAAATACTCTGGGACTTCCAAGGTCAGATCATAGGATGCCTTACTTCCATCTGGGACTTTTGGAACATTCTTGGGACGTGCCCTCTCAGGACACTCCATCTCTGAGCATAGCCACCATGCTGTGAAGGTCACAGACTGTAAGCAGAGGCGGCTTAGAGCCAACACCCAGTACCGATGGCCAGGCGTATGATGGCACCATCTTGTACACTCGGTACAGCTGAGCCGTCAGGTGATTCAGCTCCAGCCCATGTCTGACTGCAGCTGCATCCCAGATGCCGTGAGAACACTGCCCACCTGAGTCCGTTTGACCTATAGAATGATGAGTAATAGTTACAAATTGTTGTTTTAACCCACCAAGTTTGGGGTAATGTATTACATAGCTCTTATTGATTTATCAAAAAAAGGAAATAAAGTTAATAGATTGTAGTTAAAAATTCTTAGGCCCAATGATTTACTAGCTGTATATTTGTATCTTATAGAAATCACTATCTAAGATTTTACAGTACTTAGATGTGTTTAGATTGGAGCAGTTTGGTTTTTATTTTATTTAAAAGGGTTTTCCAAGTACAACCATTAATTCTTGTGTATTTGGTCTCATTCTACATTGGATCTGGATGGTCTCCCATTTGATAGTATGGACTGCAGCATCTCTTCCCCTGTATTCTCTCTTCCCTCCTCCTCCCCCACCTTTTCTTTCTGCTTCTCTCTCAGCCCTGCCCGCCCTGTTCATATATATGCATGAACCACATACATTACTGTATTCTCACGGTACATGTGGTCAATATGTCTAACTCTATATCCCCAACCAATTTCCTAACACTGACTGCCTTAATTTTAATAGGAGATAACAGTGTGAGGAAACATATTTTGAAAATAATTCTTTCTTATGCTTTGACCCAGAAATTCCACTTCAAGATATTTTTCCTTAAAAATGAATAGTTAATTTAGATAAAAATTTGGTTATAAGGATGTTTATCACAATATTACATATAACAGGGAAAATAGGAAATAACTTAAATGCACATCAATAAGAAACTTAATAAATGACGTATTCCTATGTTGAAGAATACTATGCAATGGTTAAAATGAACTAAAACTCACATTAACATGAAAAGATGTTCAAAATACGCAACTAAATGAAAAAGGAAAAGGTTGAACACTAGGTACAATGAAATATTTCAACAAACAACAGTAAAGCACATATGTGTACGTACAGAAAGAATTCTAGAATTACCAACCATGCTGTTAAAAGAGGATACTTCTGGGTGGCGAGAATATAAGCTTTTATTTTTAATTTTCAACATTTTTGTACTGTACTGATTACTTTTATATTACTAACAACTTTAATATGTTTTATTTAAATGGCCTATGAAAGAAAAATTCATAAAATAAAAGGCTGTAGACTGAAGTTTCTTACTTATTAATTCTAAAAGATTCTTTCCTCTGCATATAAAGGAAGAATGGGTAGTGGGTCAGGGAATCCATGTCTTCACCTATAAAACTTGCCCTTTCTGAGGATTCTGTCCTACCTACTGTACCTGAATTATTTCTCATTGGCACCATGCTTCCTATCAGTCACGCTGTTGGTTTTTTTTAAATAATGTTTTTAATTTTAATTGTTGTTCAAGTACAGTGATTGGTCAAATTTAACCCACAGGCCATAGTTCGTTGAGCCCTGTATCAGCCCCTCAACCATCTGACCAGCTACTGTTTTAGTATAGCCCGTGAGCTAAGCATAGTTTTTAATCTTTAAATGATTGAAAAAAAGAGAGTAACATTTGTTACACATGAAAACCATGTGAAATTTAAATTTCAGTTTCCTTATCCGTAGTTTTATTGAAACACAGATGTACTCATATATTTACTTATTGGCCATGGCAGCTCTCACGCTATGATGTCAAGAGTCATAACAAAGACTGTACGGCCCGCAAAGCCCAGAATATTCACTAGCTGTTCTTTACAGAAAAAGTTTGCCAACCTCTGAGTTAACATTCTCTGTGTAGATAGTATCAGAAAGGTTCTTTACAGAAACATCTGCTTTTGTAGAGTGCCTTGAGTAGTATGGTAGATCACACTATTGTTCTCAATTCCTCTCTGCTGCTTGTGTAATAAGACTATAGAGCCAATATCCTTGTGCATATGGCATTGCAATGTCTTCCAGCAAAGTAAACACAAAATACACTGCTGCCCCAATGTCTTTAGGCTTGGTCATAATATACTTTGGCCAGTGGAAAATCAGATGTGATGTGAATGAGGCTTTACATGTGCATGCAGAGCTCAGCCTGGGTTCTTGAGTGTCTTTAATCTGCCATGAGGTAGCAGACGTCTGTCTAGGTAACCACTTGTCCCAGAGTGAGAGACATACAGAACAGACCTGATCTTGAATCAGAGTCAACACAGTCAGTGTATGGCCCATGAGTGAAAAATGAGTGTTTGCTGTTGAGAGTTGCTGAGGTTTTCAGACTGTTTTTTTATACAAAAATCTGGTTAATACTCATGATGATGTTTGGAGGCCACCATTCAATCCAGTACAGGTGGTGCCTGCCATTCTTTTCCAGTGAGTTCTTTCTTTGTTGTTAAGTGATTTATAGGGAGGTGCTTTGAGGTTATGTAAATATTCTATTCCTCGTTACACTTTCACTCATTAGTTTTAGCATCTATTGGTGATTCGTGATCAACTGGTGATTTTTTAATTCCATCACTCCTACATGTATTTGTTGGCATTCTACTGTAAGAGATTTTTCCATTCTTCCCTCCCTCCCTTCCTCCTTTCTTTATTATTAATATAGATATATTATTATTGTTTTCAATGGGTTATAATCTATTATTGTTATTATTTAATTTTTTTGTTCAAGTTTCCCAGATGTAGCCAGCAAGAGCCACTTCAAGCAGGCTTCTGGGTTCTTTGACACAATTCCAAGGTGTCCTGGTAGTTTCGTGGCATAGCAGTGTGTGGGAACTATTGCTCTAGTACACTTAAACCATGATTTAGTTTACAGCATTTTTTCAGAGAACATTTTTTCTACCTAAAGAGACAAACAATTGCCTCATGTCTTATTTATGGGATACCAGAAAACTTAGCAAGATAAAACCTACAATATCTGAAAAAACATACTAGATATCAGATGTCAGTGATGGATGTCTAAGATAGAAAATGTATTCCACAATGTAAAATAATTAGTGATTACAAAATCAAGTCAATTTAGGTTTCGGTCTAGATATAATTATGATCTTAATTTAAAAAGAAAGGGGAAAAGTGGAGTTTTTACTTTACTTTATTTTTTATTTTTTTAGTGTTATTTTTAAATTACAGTTGACATTCAATATTATTTTGTATTCATTTCAGGTGTACAGCATACTGGTTAGACAATCATACAATTTACAGAGTGTTTTCCTTGGTATTTTAAGTACCCACCTGGCACCATACATAATTACTATAATATTATTGACTATATTAGAATTTTTCCCTTTAAATTGCATTCTCCTGATTATAATCTCTCTCTCTCTCTCTCTCTCTCTCTCTCTCTCTTTTTCACACACTCTCTCTCTCTCTCTCACACACACGCACACACACACACACACAAATACATCACTTTTTGAGAAGGAATGCAGGGAACACAAGAGTTTTCAAAATAGAAGAGAAAAATGATCTATTTCCATATCGTTATTTAGCTACCTTCAATAATAAATAACTTAGAGAAGGAACAAAATTACTTCAGTGAAGCCAACTATACTGTTAAATAACTGTATCACATTTTAGTATTAAATGTGAAAAATTATTTTTCCCATATAAAATTTTGTGTAAATCATTTTTTTATTTCTTAAAGAAATAATAAGAACATTCCAGGAACTAACGTTTATATCCTGAGGAGGAATTTCTTGTTCCAGCTACAGATGATCAGCAGTACATATACTGGAACTTTGGGTTTGTAATGTCGCATTACCGAAAAAGGAATATGCCTCCCATCTCAGATAACAGCACCTCCCCGCCACCCTGCCAAAAATCACTAAAATAAATTAGAAGAAAATTCCCACGGGACTGAGAATTATAATTCTTCTTATTAACAATAATAGTTATGACAACTATTATTTTTGAGTATCTACCAGCAATTTTACATGTCATTTCTGTTTTATAAATAAACTAAGTGTAGAAAAATGAAATAACATGTCCAAGGTCACATAGCTAGGAAATGGGACTCAAGCCCAGTCAGGATAGGCTAGGTTATTTTTGGAAACAAACAACTCCCAAATCTCAGCAGCTTATAACTGCAAAGGTATGGTTCATGCTACCTGTGTACTGTGGGTTGTCTGTAGCTCTACTTAGTTTCTCTTCATTCTTGAACCTAGGCTGACAGTGAAAGCTTTTTTTTTGAGTATTGCCAGGAGTTGTAGTGGAGGGAAAAGAGAGCATGGAAGAGAAAGAACAAAATGGCTTAGATGCAGCCAACTGTACTGTTGAACAACTATGTCACCTTTGGGAACTGAACATTGGTATTTTGCATTTCAATAGCCAGAAGTTATGGCCAAACCCAATGTCAGTGAGGTGGGAAAATACAATCCTTCTACTGGGAGGGGCAGCAAATATTTGTGAACGCTGATCAGCCTACTAAGAATTTGTGTGTGCGTATGTCATAATTTAACTTAAGCCAGTGTAGCAGTGTCCTGATCTCAGTGATTGGTCCACATTGGACCAATCAGAGTGAGGCAAAGATTATTGTTTGATGGTTGGGGGAAGAGTAGACCTTGCTCCTTCTCTAATATAGAGCTGCTGCAGCCATTTTTCTGTCACAGGGGGAAGAAGTGTGACAAAAGCCAACATATGCATCAAGACAGAGTCTAGAGAAGTGGAGCCCCAGCACTGAGGACCCCATAAATCTCCAGAATAGCTCACCCCATGGGTGAGCCAACCTGAACTTTCCCATGATACATTCCAACAAATTCCCTTAGGTTAAACCAGTTTGAATAAGATCTTTTACTACTTCTCCTTCTAACCAATAATATTAAAACCCAATGCCTAGCAAAGTCCTAAACTGTCTTGGAAAAGGCATATAAACATGTATGTATAATATATTTAATTTTGTTTAAAAACAATGCAGTGACATTAAAAAAATTTTGAAAAATAAGAAAATGACTCATAATCATACTACCTTAAAACATCAACTATTAATCAGATTTGCATATGTCCTTTCAGTCCCCCCACCATGTGCATTTATTCTTATACATGTTGTGTCAAAACATACATGTAACTTTTATCTTGGCCTTTTCACTTAAATGTGCATTTAAATTCTTTTGCCCATGTTGTCATCATTGGAATAGCTGCAAAATATTCCAACAATAGGTCAATACGTTGTGGAGGGAAAATTTCCTAAGTTTGAACATTTAGGTTGTTTCTAGTTTTTTACTTTATGGACAACAGTGCCATGCCATATAAATGTATAAGCAAGGAGAAAATGGGAAGGACATACAGAACACCTGATTCCAATGGGTGCTTTTATTTAGGCCTCCATGCCCTCTGGACCATAAGGCGATGACACACAGAATTCAGCAGGGGTTGGGCTCTGCTTACTGACTGTTACTGTTGTGGATATCCATGCACACAAATCTGATATTATTTATTGTGCAAGGTTAAAAATGGCATACATGTCTTGAAATATTTGCTAGAATAAAGAATTCTGATTTGGAATAATATTTAAAATAATTGGTTAAACTTCAGAAGACAATAACTCCAAAATGGAAGCTAGTAAGACAGGGAGACTTATACACATGACAGTGATAATAAGTCAGAGGAAATGCTGCTGAGATACATCAATAAAGATTATAGGAAAAAATAATCTTTGTATACTGAGGTCCTCCACTGGCATGAAGTGCTTATGCAAATCTGCTTAGCCTTCGAGGAGGTTATGCTGAAAGGAGGCAGCTCTTCACTGTCCTGAGAGTCTCTTCACTGCCCCGCATGGGTCACACGGCTCTGCTGGCCTGGCCTGCGAACCAACCTCTGCTGGCTCTGTGTCTCTGGTCTCACATCCTCCTATAACTTTGCAGCTTGAGCTAATATTTTCCTTCCTAGCTTGAGATTCATTTAGATTTATACCTATTTGTTATAAATAATTAAAAGGGGCTGATGTGGTTATTCAAGAGCATTGTCCAGGCAGTTTTCCAAACCTGTTTCTCAGTCTCACTTAGGACCTGGAAGGATGGTGGTCCTCTTGATTGGGTGATGAATTTTTGGGCCCTGCTAATCTTGGTTTGGGGGTACAGGGCTACAGCTATTGATCCTGACATCTGTTTCTCGGTCCGGGTTTCAAATAGGATTTCTTGGCAACCATATTAGCAAAAGCATTTAACCTGTGCCTGTGGCAGCATTGAAAACAGAGCCAGATTGTTCCGTGGATCTGATTTTCTAAATTAGGAAATCCTTCTTTGGCAGAGTGTGGGCTGGCTCAGGACAAGGCGGTTTTATTGCTGCGGAGCCACGAGGGTGCATAGCAGTAACTTCTGAGCAGAGAACAAAAAATGCACTTAGATCTTCAAATGAAACCTAGCAAATAGGCATTTCCTGATGGTGAAGTTGGTCAAGCAGAGGCTTACAAGGGGAGGTTCTATGGCATCTCCTCAGAGATGATATGAGTGAGGCTAACCCAGAAGTGAGAGGATCTACAGCTCCCAGAAAATAGAGAAAAGAATGAGGATTACCCATAAAAATCAGGCCCTGGAAGACAGTCCGACAAAATGTAACCCCTGCTTGCAACCCTAACATAATCACTGCTGAAATGAGCAACTGGGGCTATCAGTTTGACCGAAATGACTAATTACCTCTCAAGCATCTGTGGCTAAATTCCACTCAAAGAATACGGAAAAAGAAAACATTTTTATTATGAATTTTTAAATGTTTTTATTGTTCAACCCGTGGTTTTAGTATTATGTTAGATAATGCCCTAGAGTCCTCTTTCACAGAATTTTTCTTCCAAAAAACTGCAGGATAATGCCAAGAACATTTATCCCCTATAATTCAAATTTGGGGTTATGCCAAAGTCTATTATAGGATTTCATTTTGATACTTGATCCTGAATGTCTGATGTAGACCAACATCCCCTTTTTCTTTTCTAACAAATGCCATACCTTCAAAGCAGCCCTACCTGCACCAGTGACTTGTTTATAAAGGCTTTGCTATTCAGGTTTTCTTTGGTCCCTGGAATGTAACTCTCTGAGGGCAGGCCAAGTCTGTGGTTCTCACTGGCTTCTCCTTATGCTTAGTAAGCACAGTGCTGGCTCAATGGGTAATAAGTGCTAATGGATTCGCTGCATCCTTATAGCTGTGTTTACTGAAAAAAGAGAGAGAAAAAAGATTAAGTGGAAGTAGAGTAATAAATAAATAAATGTGATAGAATGAGAGAACTAGAATGAAGTTCCCATTTAGTAAAATATGTATTTAGCATTTAAACAAGGTGTACAGCTGTATAGAAAGAGAAATAGAGAAATACATAGCATATTTTCTCTTTCCAGAATTCCCCGATTACATGTGTTGTTTCAGATTTTCTTAAGGGTTTTTCTCTGCACTCTCCAGCTACCCTTTGAGGACCATTACTAAAGGATGAATCTGGCACTTCTGCTTTCTCAAACAGCCCCGGTACCTCACGGAGAGGAAATTGTTGGCTTTCCATTCCCATTTGGTAACAGCCCCGTGCACATCAAGTCTGATAGGCCATTTATGGCTTTTGGCAGCGGAGTGGGGACTGCACACAAGGATGGCTGAGGAGGGAAACTCTGCAGGATTTGGGAGGGGCGCAGCCTGGACTGCTTGGGAAAGGGCAGCTAAAGGAACTGGTGCCCTGGACACTTGCTAAAAATGATGGCAACTGAGAGAGCTATTGCTAACCCACAAGAAGCCCCCTGCCACGTCCCCCTCCTCCATTTTCTGAGGTAGACATTGGCTTCCTCATGCCCTCATGCATTCTTTAGGTCCCCAACCCCATTGCTTGCCTGGGACATAGTCTGTAAAGACAAAGGGCAGACCTTGAGAATCAGCAAGAATAAGTTGGTAAATTGAGAAAATTGCTATATTATATAGCAATTACTCAACAAAGAGTCTGAGATCTTCAGTTTTATTTCTTTTTTAGAAGATAATATTATTTATTATCTCTTATACAATTTTTCCAACTTTTTATTTTTTAATTTTTTGGATACATTTTTATTAAATCATTCTTATTGCTATTCTATTACAGTTGTCCCAATTTTTCCCCCTTTGCCCTCCTCCATGTATCCTGTCCCCAACTTCCATAGTCAATTCCCACACTGTTTTCCACGTCCATGGGTCATTCATACATGTTCTTTGTCTCATCCCTTCCCCTTCGATCTTTCCACCCAAGATCAAACCCTTGTCTGATGTATCATTGGGAAATATGTTCTCCCATACAGTCAGTTCCCCGTTCATTTTGATGATGGTGTCTTTAGCCATGCAGGAGGTTTTTAATTTGATGTAATCCCATTTGTTTATCTTTTCCTTTATTTCCCTATTCTAGGAGATATATTGGTAAAAATATTGCTATGTGGAATATCAAAATTCTCCTGCCTATGTTTTCCTCTAGGACTTTCATTGTGTCATGACTTACATTTAAGTCTTTTATCTATTTTGAGTTTATACTGGTGTATGCTATAAGTTGGTGGTCTAGTTTCATTTTTTTTGCATGTACCAGGCCAGTTCCCCCAACACCATTTGTTGAAGATACTATCCTTACTCCATTTATGCTCATGCCCCTTTTGTTATATATTAACAAAAAGCTTTCCCCTTAAGATCAGGAACAAGACGAGGGTGTCCACTTTTACCTCTCTTATTCAACATAGTACTGGAAGTCCTAGCTACAGTGATCAGACAAGAGAAAGAAGTAAAGGGCATCCAAATTGGAAAGGAGGAAGTAAAACTGTCATTGTTTGCAGATGACATGGTAGTGGACATAGAAAACCTTATAGTCTCCACCAGAAAACTACCCAACCTGATAGTGGGATACAAAGTCAATATTGAGAAATCAATGCATTTTTGCACACCAATATGAAATATCAGAGAGAGAAACTAGGAAACAATTTCATTTGCTGTAACAACAAGAAAAATAAAGTACATAGGAATAAATTTAACCAAGGAAGTAAAAAACTATACTTGGGAAACTATAGAACACTGAAGAAAGAAATTAAGGAAGATACAAATAAATGGAAGCATATACTGTGTTCATGGATTGAAAGAATTAACGTCATTAAAATGTTCATACTGTCCAAAGCAATCTATAGATTCAATGCAATTCCTATCAAAATTCCAGTGACATATTTCACAGAACTAGAGCAAATATTTCAAAAATTTATATGGAAGCACAAAAGACCCCAAATAGCCTCAGCAATATTGAAAAAGAAAAACAAATAGGAGGGTCGTAATACCCTATATCAAACTGTACTACAAGGCCACTGCAATCAAAATAGTCTAGTTCTGGCATAAGAACAGACACATAGATCAGAACAGAATAAGAACCCAGAAACAAACACAAGTCTCTATGGTCAGTTAATATTCAGTTTTACTTCTGAATGAAACATTTACTTTGGGTAGAAATATACTTGACACCTCTACTTTAATAAGTCCCTGGTAGAGGGGCATGATTGCACTTATTTTCACCACACAGATGTTATAAAAATTAGTTAATGCTTTCAAAGGGTGGATTTAAAATCAAAATTAATTGAACTTGAACCATCTGAAAGGCTTGTAAAATAACAGGCCCTTATACCTGTATATGTTATACGGTAAGAAAGTTCCTTTTTTCCTCTGCTAAAATTAAAAAACCGTAAGCCATGGAATATTTTCAACCCTACTGTGTAACGCTAGTTATTGATTGCTAAAACAATATTCATATAAATATGGTAAGACTTAGTAATTCCTTGCAGAATCTGATTCAGTAGGGAAAAGCACTCTGGCTCTTTGAAGCACTTAGGTACACGTGCTCTGAGTGAGTCTACTGTCGAGCAGCTGATTTACCACAGAAAAGCAAGGAAGTGTCTTCAGTTAGAGGTGCTTTTCCTTCTCTTCCATTTGGAAATCTTTCCTTGGCTCTTAGAACTAAGTTTCATGACTCAGACACTCATCATGGAAAATTTCACTTAATGAATGAAAATTATATGGCAATATTTAAATTTCTGAAGTGCCAGATTTCATGGGTGTTAAAATACTATGGTTTAACACCTAAGGTTGGGAAAACATGCCAAAATACCAGAAAATCATGTGACAGACTATTGAAAAAACGAATCCTATGAGTTTGTATTAATATATCTGGAGAATTCAGAGTGAAAAAAACCAGATCAGTCATAAATTTAAGGCTTGTCTGGATCTCTTTAATATAATCACATTTTGGTCAATCTGTTTGGACATGGGATTATAAACTACTTCACATATTTTCAAAGAGTTAATCAGAAAACCAACCAACCATCCCATGGCCTGATAAGCAGTCTCTCACATTTATACACTATTTAAGGGGTTAGCGGTAAAAAGTTAATCTTTTGGGGGAAAACATTTTAGTGGCTCACAATCAACGAACAATGAAACAATCTGCAAGTGGCGGGGGTGGGGGAGCAATTGTGTAATGGTTTCTGTATAAAAATAAACTTTCACAGAAATGGAGATCCCATGGAAGGTTATCAGTGCGGGGGGAGATGGAGAATGGGGAAAAGGTACAGGGAACAAGAAGCATAATTGGTAGGTACAAAATAGACAGGGGGAGGTTAAGAGTAGTATGGGAAATGGAGATGCCACAGAACTTATATGTATGACCCATGGACATGAACTAAGCGTGGGGGGTGGATTGCTGGAGAGAGAGGGGTACTGGGTGGAGGGGGATATAAGGGAGGAAAAAAAGTGGGATAACTGTAATAGCATAATCAATAAAATATACCTTAAAAAAGAATAAAGTTGCAAAAAGTCTTCCGCTATAACACCCAAATTTTCTAAAGTCAAAAAGTGTTTGTATAACATGGCCATAAACATTCACCAAATCAAAGTATTAGACTTGGGAAAATAACACTTTAATTCTTTAAAGAAAGGTAGGGGTGCATAAAAGAAATTATGCATATGAAATTACTTATGTGAAACCCTTGAGATCCAGAAGTGTTTTGTAATTTAGGACCTCTTGGATCTTGGATAGATAATAAGGAAAATATATCATCTCTGCGTAAAATCCTGAGTGAGGGCTGGGTAACACCCTGTGATAAAACAAATTGATATTTCAGCAGTGAAATGTGTGAACATTCACCCTGACTGTGATCAATGAAGATTAAATAGCCTCTAGTCAGTTCTGGGCAGGTTTTGTTGCCAGATGAGTTCAGGTCTGGTCAGGCTTTGATGCCAAATGAGTTATGATAAGTCTTTCATTTAATAAACCTCTTTGGACCTCCCAGTTTGTGGGTAAGGGACTGTGAACCTGCACTGCTCTGTGCAGTGAGCGGCACACTTCTCTCTCTCTCTCCACGGAACACGGCTGAAAGTGCATACCGTTTTAAAATAAAATAAGTGGATTAAGGAGTTGTAGAGCTACAATGAGTTAGTAAAAGATAATAGTAATATCTGGGAACATCTATCTGCCTTCCAGCAGAATGGTCTCTATTTTTTTGATAAAAACGGAAAGCTGAGTGGATGGAAGGACTGATCTGAGAAGCGTGGTGATGATTCTTGTGTTGTGCTGGCGCAGATACAGGCAGTTAGGATGTACCTTCACACAATAGTGGGGTAAAGAGGTAAAAGAAGGAATAATGGGATATCTAGCAATAATAGGCATACAATTATGTAACAGAGACATTTGTGGAGAGGCACAAAGTAAAGGATTTTGCGTCAATTAACGAAGTTCCTGAGTTCAAATTGTGATTCCATTACTTGCTTAATTGAACCCTCAGTTGCCCTATCTGTGAAATATGGGAGAGTAATGCCATAAGACTATTAGGAGGCACTAATAAAATAAAATTGTAAGATGCTTGGTATAATGGTTAGCTGCTAAAAATAAAATAAAAAAATACAAAAGCTAACAGTTGGGTCTAATGGTAAAGATACAAATACCTCACTCACCCAGTGTGGTTAGTTAACATCAGTGTGCCACGGGATTACACATAGGTGTGCAGTTTTCTCTGCCTGCAAGGTGCCTCTGATGGGGCCACTGGTTTGGGGTAAACACATTGAGAGATGTCTCTTGAATAGGAGTTTGCTCCAGTTATACGTTCCCACAAGCAAGAGGCTTTTTTATTAAAATAACTTATTTCATTACTCTGGTCAACCGCCCTGAACTTTCCTCATTGTTTTGTGTGGGAGTGGGTTTTAAATCAACCAGTTTACAAGGTTTAAAAATTCTGTTCTACCTGGGTTCAAAAAAATGTTTATTTTCTTCTATTGTTTTCTGAATTAATCATATCTCTTGGTTGTCATATCTCGTAACTCACTATCTTCTATGTATTGAATTTTGGCCTTTCTCTTTCTCCTTCACCAACCAGCTGCATACCTGAAAGACAGCCAGCCCTTCCCTTCCCTCCCCTTTATTTTTACTGCAAAACTAATTCACATAGTTTGTGGATTTTTTAAATCCAAAGCCAAATAACATAGGGGTGTGTGTGTCTGTGTGAGTGAAGTAAACAACTAAAAAGGGTAAAATCTGTTGTGAACTTTCATAATTTCATCACCTCAATCCCACTTTCCAGAGGTATTAGCCATTAGGCCTGTGTTCTTCCAACCAACTTTCTACGTATATATAGATATCCATATCCTATGTGGTAGGGAGAAATTTGTTAATGGTTTAGCAAAACACCATCCCAAACACACTGTTCGGCAGCTTGCTTTTTTCCCTGTTTAACCATGTACTGTGGACATCTCACATAGCTATTGCTCCTATGCTTTTGTATTAAGTTATATTCTATAGGCACAATTGTGTACAGTTATTGACTTATTTCTTCATTCACTGAAGTAATATTTATTGATATCAAAATGAGAAAAATGTATACTGGTTGCTTTGGAAAAGGCAAGGTTGTAAGAGGCGGAGTTTCAGTCCTCTGGATGCTTATTATAATATGGAAAGAGAAATAAGACAGGGGCACAAATAACAACAATATTAAGTAGTTATTTATGGGTCAGAAGAAAGTAAATTAACTTTTAGGAGGGCTGATGAGAAAGCTTTTTTTAAGGAGGTTTTAGATTTAAATTGGGTCTGAAAAGATTGGTTCGATTTCCACTGATGTAAAAAAAGCAAAAAAACATGTTTAGCCAAATCTCTAAGAGAAGAAAACATAGGACACACTTAAAGGAGGGCCATAATTCAAATGTATTGATTGTCAAACAGTCCTTGATTTCGGAGACATACAAAATCAGTGACAAATGTACAAATTAAATCATGAAAATATAGTAATGGGTCAATTGGACTGGAATAGCAGAAAAGTAACTAGAAGCCAGAACATAAAGAATCTTAAAGGGCAGGGGAAATCTGAAATTTGCCAATTTTAATTATGGCACAGAATTTTCTTCTAGACCTTTCTTTTTTTCTCATCACAAGCTGTTAGACTTAAGAAATCAACCAGATAAACTAAGTCTTGAAACATAAACGTGTATGCTGGAGTCCTTATTGAAATGATGCCTTTAAAGTTATTGTTCCATGTTGGCAGGCACTCCATTACAGACTGATTTTTTCCATGAGGAGATAAACATTTCATATTAATTTACTCGTGTGCCCAGTGCTGTGCTAAGCACCATGATGTCAGTGGTGAACAAGACACAGCCTCACATGCCATGGCCTGGTTAATAGTTTCCAGTTCCTTCACTCCTCTTCCCAGACAGCATCAGTGTCAAATTTTGCTGGCCTGTCAACCATTTAAAATATCCATTGCCTCACCATCGCCTTCTACTGCCTTGGACTTGTTTCAGGTTTGTGGTTATGATTTCCTGCTTGCCTCACCGAACTCTTTCTTGAAATCCCCGTGCTCTTTCTTTACTAACACCTGGTGACTTTTCCCCGCTGCACTTTACTTAGAGCAGAACTATTTACAAATATATTTTTTAAATTTTTTACAGCATCTCCATAATTATTTTGTAAAAAAATTATTGGTTTTTGGATTACCTTGATGTTAATGAGGACAATTACAATGAAGATGACAAAGCATGGGTGGACTTTGAAATATGCCAAATATCTCCTACAGGAAATGTTTATAACAACAAACACAAATGGAGAAAACCTGTGTCTCAGTCCTAGAATTAGGCATGAAGCTCAGCATACATATTTAGAATTTTTCACTTTCTTGAGAAATTGACCCCTTTTCTGTTATGAAAGCGCTCTCTTTTCCCTGATAATGTTCCTTCTATTAGTCGGGAATCTACTTTGTCTGACGTCGATATAGCTTTTGAAGATGGTCCCCACTGATACCACCCCCTGGTGTACATACCCTTGTTAGTCCTCTTTCACTCTTGAACAGAATTAGCCTGTGTAACTAATAAAATACAGTAATAGTGAAGTTATTTCACTTTTGAGATTAAATTATAAAAGACTGTGACTTCTACCACAAGCGCTCTCTCTTTGTCTCTCTTTCTTGGATCATTTCCTCTGGGAAAAGTCATGTCATGGGCTGCTCTATGGAGAATCCACGTAGAAAGGAGCTGAAGCCTCCTGCCAACCACTGGGTAAGGAGGCTTGGATACAGACCCTCGAGACCAGCCAGGCCTGGCGCCCAGATTGTGAGACACCCTGAATACACCCAGCTCAGCCACCCCAGATTCCACACACACAAAAACTGTGAGATAATAAATGTTCATTATTTAAAGTTGCTACTTTCAGTGTAATTTGTTATACAGAATAGATAACATATACCTAGCTTTCTTTTGACTAGTATTTTCATGGTCTTTTGAGGGTCCCAAGACCTCTTCGAGTTCAGTAATTGCCCAGAAGGACTCGCAAGACTTGAGAGCAGGTTACATTTGCAGCTCAAGCTTACTACAGTGAAAGATAGAGTACAGCAGCAGGAAAGAGATTTTCATTGGGCAGAGTGGGGAGTTAGAGAGTAATCAAAGAAATCCGAGTGCAAATATGAGTGTGCTGTTGCCATGAAGAAACATGTGCAATGACACCACATACAGGAGGATCTAACCTGGTCGGGAAAGTTAGGGAGGACGTCCTTGAGGAGGTGTAAACTGAGATCTGAAAACGATGTAGAAGATAATCACACAAGATGGGGTGAGAGCTTCCAGGAGGAGGAAACAACCAGGGTGAAGATACTGGGCAAAGAGAGCAACGGTGTTACATCCAAATGTGGGACACTCAGTTCACCCTCTTAAATGCCCTACTCGATGAATATACCTGATCTCAGAAATATCACTGTATTACCAAACACACATGTATGGCATTTTGGGCATACTTTCAGGGAAAGAGACTTTATTTCAATGTAGGGAAGTAGTTTGGATTGTCCTTTGGAGTTATTGTCTCCACTTCAGATTTTGTGGGACCTGAAGCTTATACATTTTCGGGGCCCTCTTTAAGACAACAAATACAGATGATGGATAGAGTTAAATACAGGGCTTAGAAGAGGACATGGCAAGTAACAAGCCCTGGTACTGATGCTTCATTAGTTTCAGGGTAAATAAATCTACCTCCTGCCTTGAGGTATTCAGAAAAAGGGTGCATGACCATCTATCTGTACTGTTATTTAGGGAGTTTGAGTGTTGTGTAGAAACCTGGACCTAAGAGTCCTCTAATTTCCTTCCAAATGCAGATTTTGTGTTTACTTGGCTTAAGTTTGAGAACTGAATAGGCCAAAGTTAGACTTGGGAATCCTCACCTCCAAGCTGGTTTGAATTGTCTGATAGCCCAACAATGGTGTGGAGTTGGGGACTGAATGTGTGGGCCTGGGTGTGCGTGCGTATCTTTCAGGTGCTGAATTAAATGAATCTGAAAGCTGAATGTCTAGCTTCATTCCCTAGCCAATTGCTGTGTTTTAGCACTCAAGTCTAAAGCCATAGCGTCTGAGCTAAAAAGTTTTCTGAATCAAAACCTGGGTTTGATTCCTATGCAAACCAATGCACGCTCAAGGAGACCTTATCAGGACTGGCCCAGAGAGAGCACCTCCACCCTCCACCCCCACTCTTCACCACACACTTGATCCCACTGGTCAGAGGGGGCTTGAGGAGAGGGGACGGAGGGTGCGGCGGGAGTGTGAGTCCATCATCCCTGCTGCATACAGTGCGCCACTGTCCGGCGGGAAGAAGGACACATCACAATAACTGCCACCCCCTCAAATGAACAACAAAAACAGAGCCCTCAGAGTTGATCATGCTCTGAATCATTATTCTAAAACAGGACTAATACTCACAACAACAAATAACAGCGGCCCTGGGACTGAGTGCTTCTGCATTCCAGGCAGGTCATAAAGCTCTTAGCAAACTTTAATTAGAGCTGAGAGAGAGGTGAGTTACAAGTCTAAAGTTCCTGCCATTCTGGTCACTAGAGATGTAAAATCAGGTGAGGTTAAGTGGTCAGTTTATGGACACCTGGTCATGTTCATCGGTGATTGCTTTTCCAGTCTGTCAGGTTTTGTGGAATTTGACCTTTTTGCTCTCTGCCAGGCCCTGCTGCCCTTGTTTGCAGGTGCTGAAGTTTGGAGCTACTGTGTTAATGTCAGCTCACTGCCCCAGGGCTCGGCCAGGCCAGGTCTGGACCTGTTCCCTTCTGTTTTGGAGCAAGTCTAAGGGATACCTCGGAGCCCAGGAATAACTGTCCTGAGCCAAATAGATTCTATCTGAGCACCTGCCAGTTATGACGTGCAAACAAGGACTGTGTTTTTCAGTATGAGATAATTGACTGCATATGGCTCTAAGCTGGTTTACTTTTTCTACTTTAGTATCTAGGAACATATTTTTTGCTGTATTTTTTCCTATTACCATTTAGTCCCCTCATGCTCCCCTCTCCCACCGGCAATCACCACACTGTTGTCCACGTCCATGAGTCCTTTTTCTTTTTAACTCGATTCCTCTGCCTCCTAACTCTCCCTTAGGTTTCACATCTGTCTGTTTTGCTTGTTAGTTCAGATTGTTCATTAGATTCCACATGTGACTGAAAACATATGGTATTTGTCTTTCTCTGACTGGCTTATTTTAGCTCTAGTAAGGAAATAAAAGGTAAAGTCCTCTTGAAATACATAAAGAATCGGAACTTCATGTACTGTGTGTCTACTTCCCCACTCAAACTTCTGGTGCGTCTTTGTTTTGTGCCCTGAGAGGACAAGGAAGTTCTACCTCAGACAGAGGATCTTGGATCAGTCAATAGTGGTTGAGAGATTTGCTCACCCAGGATTCAATCTTGGCTGATTAGGAATTTCCCAAATTTCCACCATTTCCATTAATATTATCCAAACACCCATATGTTGATACAAAACTCCGTCAAATCTATGTATTTTTTTTGTATCAGCAATTGGGAGAAGAGAAGAGTATTACCTTTTACTTATTAGGTAAAACGTGATTGCCTTTTATTTATTCTAAAACATTACTTTTCAAATGTAAATGGCTCTCATTAGGTCTGACCCTTGGGGTTTTGGGAAACCATCCACCCAAACTTCAGGTTCGTAATTTCTAAAACTGTGATTCTATTCCTTCTTACTCCCCTTTTCTTGGTTCTGTCTATTCACATTTCTATGTCCCTTCTTTCTCTTTGAGTTTTTATTGATGTTCCCTGGGTCTTTTTTTTTGTCTTTCTTTTTATTGTCAACACTATCACAGATGTCCTTATTCCCCCTGCTCCTGCTGCCTTGATGTCTTAAATTACTGAAATCAGTAATAGTCGTGTTTTCTCATTAAGTGGGAAGTCCAGATATGGTCTCTAGCTCATAGAATATTGGGGAGGGTCACTTATCACTCTATGTGTTACATAAATGTCTAACCACTGTGCTGTGTACCTGAAACTAGTATAATATCGAATGTCGACTATAATTGAAAAATAAAAAATTAGAAATGAAAAAAAAAGAATTTCACACACTCATCCATCTTTCACTGTGGTTTTTATATGCAGATATCCTAGTGATTTACTCTTAGGCTTTTAAAAATATTTTGTGCGTAAAAATTCCCACTTATAACTTTTTTGTCTTAGTAGCTAACTGGACTGATGTACTTATTTAGAAAACAGTTGACAATGACTCCTGGTGCTTTTTTTTCCCTTAAATTTTAACTATCAGCTTAGAATTTTTCTTCCTGTAGGTGAGACATTTCCCCCTTAAATTATGTGTTATTCTTGTACACATGAAAGCTCATACCTCTTTCTGCTTTCAGTGTCCAGTCATCTCCTCTTTCTTTTAAATGAACCAGCACCACACTGCCTGGAAAACCCTACTGTTAGCCATAACTTACCAACAGCTTAAATAGGAGTTGTCCTGAGACATGGGCTTGGTGAGTGGAGTCTTTAGGATGGATGCTCTTACTGTTCTCTGTTCAGAGGTGATGTCAGGACACCACACCACAGGGGTAAAAGCTGTCGGGCTTGTGTGTTAGTTTACTAAGGCTGCCATACAAGTATCACCAACTGGTTGCTCAAACAGTAAGAATTTATTTCCTAACAATTCTGGAAGCTAGAAGTGCAAAATCGAGGTGTCATTGGGATAGTTTCTTTTGAGGTCTCTTTCCTTAGCTTGTAGAAGTCCCTCTTTCTCCCTGTGTCTTTACATGGTTTTACTTCTATGTGTCTCTGTCCCAATCGATTTGAATGATCCAATATGATTGGATTAGGGGACACTCTAATGACTCATTTCAATTCAATTATCTCTTTAAAGACCCTGTCTCCAAATGCAATTACATTCTCAAGTACTGGGGGTTAGGATTGCAATATGTACAGTTGTGTGGTGGGGAAGACACAAGTCAGCCCATAGCAATATAGTAAGAACTCCTCATACTGATGCCCAATTCCTGGCAACAGTTAGCTCCAAAACACAGCCCAAACCCTCAGCCAGTGCAAAAGTTGGATTATGGAGCACCCTTAAGTTCAGATGTTGTAGTCTCCTCCCCATAACAGACTCTTCATGACAAATGTAAATGTGCTGCTTATTTGATTCCCCAAACTGACATAGACCAGAGTGTAGAGTAACTGCCAATTTAAAAACCAACAACAACAGCAAACAGCACAGGGCCGGGGCAGATGTGCCAACCTCAGCAGGAAGTGACTACAGCGCACTGAGAGCATCAGAAAAACCTTAAAGGGGCCACACAATACAGTGAGAGCAGATACTAGCAACACTCCCAAACTGTCAGGAGTAGGCGATGTTGCAAAACCCACAGTAGAAGGCTGTGGAAATTTTCTCATTAGGTATAGTGAAAATTTCTTGGGCATTTGAAGGAGGTAAACTTTAGTCATTAGAGTAATTCACTTATGCAAAATTAAAATTTCTCAGTTTTACTGGATAAATGTTTCTTTGTGTGGGTGACAAAGTCCCGCTTCATATTCATGAAGGTTTTTGCTGTAATCCTGAGCATGAGCATGTAGAAAAGGGCTGTGGGAGCCAGGGCTCCCCTGTCCCTATGGTCCACAGGTTTAAACTTAAAACCACCCAGTGAGACTTGACAAGCCACCACTGAGATTCACTAATAGTTTTCAAAGGAGACGTTCATCAGACAACTTTGAAGACACACCCTCTGCAACGTGTGGTGGATATGGATTAAATGAAAAATTTAATAAGTGCCATGATTTTATGAATAGGACAGTTTTATGGCATTGTATTTGTATGTGCATGTGTTAAATATAGTAATATGTTTAGTGGAAATATTTAAAATCCACCACAGTTTTTATAACCTTGCTTGGCATTGCTTAGCTTTTAATACACCAGAAGCCTGAAAACTGGAAGCAACCTGGGACTTTCTCAGCTCTGAGAGGCCCTGAACCAGAAGGTGCCATGTGGTCCGCCTCACCCTCCTCTGAATCATCTCCAGTGTACGTGTCATGCCTCTGACTCTCTTCTGTTTTCTATCGTCCTTATTCGTAAAGTCCTTTTAACCGTCTTACAGGATTGTGAGCTTAATTCTCAAAGACCACTCTCCACAGTAAACATATCTAGTCTTTCTTTTCTGCTTGTTAAACCATCTGAGGCCTCGGTAACGTTTGTTGCAGGTGCCCTCCAGCGTGACCCTCAGAACTCTTAAAGGAAGTTCATGCAGATGTTTTGCTGGAGAGTTTGCACAGCTCACTGCAGCGGTGTGCCGGTAAACGTTTAACAGGTTCTGAAGTAGGTAGTGAGGAGGAAGGCCTGATTCTTAGTGTCTGCTGGTTCCAGACCTCACTGAATGTGGAGTTGGGAGATATGCAAAGTTGGCTCTTGATGGCTGATCTAGCAAGAAGGTTCTAGCACATTCAATAGTTATCTTAAAAATGGGTGAATTTTCTGGTATGTCAATTATACCTCAATAAAGCTTTTCAAAAATAACAGGACAGATAAAGGACTTTGTTAATTCTATTTGGCTATTAGTTTTCCTTGTCTGATTACAAAATCCCAGTGTGGCTATGTGTCACCAAGTCACATCTTTTCTTTTTATTCATGAATGAGGACCTTGGCTATATATGTTGTTGGAGGAGGCAAGGGTTAGATCAGATCCAAGAAATCTGTAGGTGCATTGACAAGTTTTTCTCCAGTGCTAGTCATATTTATCGTAGTCTGCGGGGAAGGGCATGGTTTATTTGCCTTCCTTGCACACAGTTGTCCCTGGGAGGGGATAATGTTCCTATGGAGGAGTGTGCACCTCTGTCGTCATCCGCATCCTGGGAGGACTGTAGCGGATATGGGGCATTACACTCTCTTGATCCTAGGAGACATTCACTCCTTGCTAAAGAGGAGCTAGTCCAGCCTTACAGGATGAAGCCATATGTTTGACCACCAATCTCTTTCTTACCAAATGTCCTCTCTTTGGGCCACAACAGAATAGGAAGCCCACAGGGAACCTTCTGGTTTTAACTTGGGCTTTTAATGTTGTCTCTGCAGAATATCCTGGAGCTTGCTCCTGAATAGCCAAATATAAGACAGCAGTTCCCAAAAAGGGACCAGCCAGGGGTCGGGAGAGCATGAACTTTGGCAAAGAGACTGTGATATTTTCCAGCCCCAAAAGAAACAATACACTTTTTTTTTTTTGCACATCCAACTGGCAAATTAAAAAGTGTACATTGTTTTAGTTTAGAGTACTTAGAATATAATGGGCCTGAGAGTATAGTCTGTGTGGTTTTATTTGCTTAATCAATACCTCTAGGGAGTGTTTCAGCCTGGTGGTCTATTTCCTTTGCTCTGTGACCCCTGCAACCTTTGTGCTTTTGTGTGGTCCTCTTGCGTGTACCTAATTTTTAAAGGTGTATTGACCCTTATTTTGGTTAACTTTAATATTTTTATTATGGTAAGAACACAATATAAGATCTACCTTCCTGACAAGGAAGGTACAATTGGGAGATATTTAATTGTACAATACAGTATTGTTGACTAGAGGTAAAATATTATACAATAGCTCTTCAGAACTTTTTCAACTTACAAAACCGAAACTTATGTATTTTGCCATGTATAATGCATACCCACATTTTTGTGCATATTATACATGGGATTATTATACCCATGGCATGTAATCATTATACCCATGTGTAATGTACATCCTTATTTTTCCCTCAAAAATTTTGGCAAAAAGGTGCGCATTATACATGGCAAAATGCAGTAATACCCATTGAAAAGCAACTCCCTACTTTCTCCTCCCTGAAGAATCTGGCAACCACCATACTATTCTCTGTTTCTATTAATTTGGCTTTTTAGATACCTCACACAACTGGAATAATGCAGTGCTTGTCCATCTGTGTCTGATTTACTTCACTTAGCATAGTATCCTCCAAGTTCATCCATGTTGTCACATATTGCAGGATTTCCCTCTTTTTTAAGGCTGAATAATATTCCCTTGTATGTATATACCACATTTTCTTTATCTGTTCATCTGTCATGGGCATTTCAGTTGTTTCCATACATTGGCTATTGTGAATTATGCTGTGTGAACATGGGAGGCAGATATCTCTTGGAGATCCTGGTTTCAATTATTTTGGGCAAATACCCAGAAGTGGGATTGCTGGATCACATAGTAATTCCATTTCTAATTTTTTGAGGGCCCTCCATGCTGTTTTCTATAGTAGCTGCCTCATTTTAACATTCCTACCAACACTGCATAAAGGTACCCTTTTCTTCACATCCACAATGAAAATTGTTGTCTTTTTTGGAGGAGAGGCAAATAGCCATCCTAACAGGTGTGAGGTAACCTCACTGTGATTTTAATTTGCATCTCCGAGATGATTTGTATTTACCCTTCTATTACTAGTACCAAGCAATGCCTGAAACACAGCAGGCACTGTTCAAAAAATATTTGTTGAATGAGTGAATTAGGTTGTAAGTAACACCATTTTTCAAGCACAAAGGAAGATTCAATGTGAGCTATGGGGATAGGAGGAAGGGGGAAGTAGTATCTATAACATAAAAGCAAAAGGTCCCCGGACTGCTGGAATTCCCTCTGGGGTCATATTGAAAGGCTGGCAAAAAAGGTTGGGACCTGGGGTTTTGGATAAATTCACCACAGTGGAAAATGATGTGTTTTTAGAAGGAGCAAAATTAAAATATTTTACGTAATTTTTAAAAATCACTATCTTAAATAGTCGCAGTTTCTGAATAGTTGTTCTCTGGAGCAAAGCCTGGAAATGTTTCTTCAATATCTCCTATCCTTCAAGGCTCATTTCAAGCGTCTACCTCCACAGCTGTTTGTCCTAAATCTCTCATTTATTCTAGCACATTTTTTTTCAAAAAATATTTGTGTTCTCGTCTTCCTTTGAATTCCCACAGCTCTTTGCACTCTTCTTGCCACTCTACCTTGTCTCCCACAATAGCTCCCTGCACTTATCGGTGTAGAGCTTTCCCAATATTTTCCCCAAACTCCGATTAGCATGGACATTCCTGTAAAGATCGTGGTTTTCCTTCTGTTTCTATGTGGCATGATGGAAGCAGCTACTTCAACGGGGTGATATCTCTGTAAGCTGCGTTCTAGTCTGGACTTTGACAATAAATAAATGAATAATCTGGAACAAGTCATGTGGGGCTTCAACTTCTTTATCTGAATCTGAATTCTGAGGGAGTGGACACCATGATTTGTCATCAGCAGCTGTAGGATTTCCTGTCTCCTCCTGTCAACTTGCCAAGGCCCGTGGCTGAGATTCTGTTTCACTTCCTTTTATTCCACCCCTTGCGGCTGCACCCAACCACTCTCAGAAGAGCCAGCACAAGTGTCTGCAGGCTGACTGATAACCAGTCCAGAACAGGAAGGCTATGTTGCCATGCTTGGAGTGGGCACATGGGGAGGGGTCATAAGGTGAAGAGACTGCAGCATGGGCAGGCAAAGGCTGGAGAAGTTGCAGGAAGAATGTAATTTGCATGCCCAGTATATTGGGGCAGAGGGGAAGAGAAGACAAGGGGACCTAGGACAGGGCTGGGCTAGACCAGTGCTCAGGTTGGCTGGGCTCCAAAGCCTAGGGTTGTCACTAGGAAGCTTGCGTCCTTTGAAGATACCCCTTCCTTCCCAATCCCCATAAACTCTAGGATAGGCTTCTAGTAGTCTCATTTAGAACCCATTCTAGTTTAAAGCCTTCTTCCCACTACAGAGTAAGTAAATACCAAGTGATGATTAGGTCTCTCGGGGTGAGAGGGTAGGAGAACATTGTAAGTCTAAAGCGGGGAACAGATCCTCTCTCCATGCTTTGCTCATCAGGGGAAGGTGTTATGAATAAAGGAGACCCATGGGATTTTCTTTCTCTTTCTCAGTTGGAGCTCATGGGGGACCCCTGTGCTCACATGATGGATTCTGTCTTCTCGAGGGTTTGCCTCTGCCCCTGAGCTCCACACTTCCCAGCCACCTCATTCTTCGGGATTGTATTCTGAGTCCTTCCTCTGGTCAAGGCTAGACTTCAAAACTGGGGGACTGAATGCTTCCATTCCCTTTTTCCGCCCAGTTGCAACACTCTTTTAAGTTGGGGGAGGAGAGAGTTATAAGGAGGAAGCAAAAGACACAACTTATGCTACTTTCTGATTTTCCTTGGAGTGGCTGGGTCTCCCCTTCACTATTTAACAGACTAAAATAAGAAGCCAACAAATAAACCATGCAGGCAGCATTTGGCAGCGTGGAGTATGGCATGCACTTTAAAGGAACCTTGTGCCCCTCCATTTCTTCTTGAAATTTATCTGCCTTGAGTCTTGCTTTTTAGCCTTGGCTAATAGCTGTGCAATCTTGACCTGTATATCACTTCTGCTGGTCTTGTCTAGTATTTATTTTTAAATCTTCCTGCAAGGCAGGCATGACACTATTTCCTGAAATAGTTTACTTCACTTCTCCCCACAATTAGGCTACTTTTTTTTCTTTTAGAGAGAAAATTATTTAAAGTATATTTCTAAGACAGCAAATGACTATTAAAGAAATCTAACAGCCTTGCCTTCCCTGCCTATCAATCAGATCCAAGTCCTGCTTCGATGGGACATTATTTTATTTGGAGTTGGGGCATCGTTGAGAATGTTAATGCTGCAGCACCTTATCCTCACTTTAGGAAATCCCACGGAACAATTTCTCTTTGACATAAGTGTGGGAAACCTTCTGCTTCTTCTTTTTAACATACTTTTTTATCGACGATAATGTAATTCTTATAATGACCATGTTTCTTTTTTCCTTTGGAGCAGCTCAACCACGGTCACTGTACAAACCCCTACAGCCGGTCTCTTCTGGACTAATTTTCATACTGGTCTCATTTGATCACTGTCTATCCTTGTGTGTAGGTTTCTGCATGTGTGCATGTGGGGATTGATTTTGCTTAATTTCAGGGAAAGATTTCTCTCCAATCTGTTTATATTTACATTTCAGACTATTTCTTCGACTTTTTATTTTGAATTAATTTTAGGCTTGCAGAACATTTGCAAACGTAGGACAGAGAGTTCTTGTGTATCCTTCACCCAGGATGCTGTACTTTTATTTTTGTTCTGCTGAACATATCTGTGAAGGTCACTTCAAATTCCTTTGGGAACAAGGCCCGCAGGAGTGTCGTCACTACTTGGGCTGCCCAGAGGCTGTGTGTCTCAGGACGAAGGGGTGGGAAAGGCCTGGTGCAGACTTCTCCGGCGGCTTTTGATGTGGGAAGGGTGTCTAGCTTAAAATTGAACTCTGCCTTCTAACAACTTATTCAAAAGTGATTTGGCCACAAGCAAACAGAAACTAAAGAAAAGATCCAAAGAAAACTGGCCAGTAAGAAAATCTGGTTAAAATCCTGGATTTGTAGAAACTAAATTTTAAAAATATCAGTAGTTAGTACTAATAATCATGGATGGTTTCATAATCCTTTAAGTGGCTTTAAGCATTTATGGCCACATATTAGATTTTTTTCCTTACATTTGGCCTTATGATAATTCAAATTCATAATTCGATTTTGGCCAATAGATTATTATTTAAAATTATGTAAATATCTAATAGTTTATGGCCTTTTTATATATAGGTTATACTGGAGATTATGAGCCATTATTATGGCATGACCCTGTCTGTAGGGTTAGATGTATGTGTGGGTGGGTGCATGTGTGGGCACATGTACATTTAAGAAGACCTGGAAAGAAATAATTCAAGGTTTCGAAGTTTTGATGGGTAGGTAAACTTGAAGGTTCATAATGTTCCTTTTTGCACATATTTTCTAAATTTTTTTGTATTGCGTAACATTGTTTTCATATCAATGTTACTCCAAGTTTATTACATTGTTGTTAAACAATTCTTTTTTTCCAACTTTTCTGTACGGTAAGAAGCAAAGAGCATAGATAAAGATTTGCCAAATTTTTAGCAAAAAAAAAAAAAAAAGAAAAAAGAAACCAATAATAACAATCTGAAAAAAATGCTTAAGGTTCACAGAGCTATAGAGCCAGCACATGGTGCACATCCCGAAATCACCAACACTAAAAGCAGCAGTGATTGGGGTCCTCATTTTCACATAAATATTCGTTTATCAATTTTCCTACTGACCAAATTACTTTAAAACTAAATACCTATAAGTACTTTATATTTGGTCAAATTACACAGTGAAATTTCATTTAGCCAAATTGTTTCCAGACAAATTATCTGCTACAGTTTGTGAAATTTGAAATATCTTGGCATTTCCAGTCAGGGCTTGATGTGTTCATAATCGATAGGAGTCCTGAAATGTGAAGCGAAAGGATGCTTTCATCAGTCCTGGAGCCAATTCAGCCTGCTTTCTGGAACATGCCCACTGTTCGGTAAAATGGGTCATTTTTCAGAGACAAACAGGATTCCAATTCTGCAGTGAAGAGTAAATGTACTAACAGATATGTGGCTCTGCTAGAATTCTGGTCAAATGGGAACCGGAACAAGAGCAAGCCACTCCCTCGTTGTTAACTAGATTATTGTCAGGATCATTTTCATAATATATGCAAATACTGAATCATTATATTGTACACCTTAAAGTAATATAATGTTGCATGTCAATTATACCAGAATAAAAAGCAAACAAAAAGAATAAGCAATTAGTCCATAATGAGCCTTAGTGCTGCTCTCGCTGTAATGGACTGAGAGTTTCTGCCTGGTTCTAGTCTAGGAAGAGTGTGCTATGGTCTCACTAAAATCTAAAGTGACACTGGAAATTTGCAATGGAAAACTTTCATCCTTCAAGATGTTGAGTTTCCAGGGAAGCGACAGAGCTAAAGTGAGTGATAGAGGCTTCTTAGAGATGTTACCCCATGTTCCCAGAATCTTGCCTTTTGTACACAAGGCAGGGGTTGGGGTTGGGGTAAGGAACAGGCTTAAGGGCCCAGCCTAATCAATGGTGCCTTGGAGAAGAGAACCAGGAGTCTTTATTAATTATAAAAAAATCTTTTTTGAACCACATCTCTATTCCTAAGACGTTGCACATCTTAATACTGTGATTTCAGGGCTCTTTTGCCTCTAGTATCCTCACACTCTATCTGCCCCAGCATAGTGTTAGAATATTATTTAAAAATGGATTCCCTAACAAACGCCCAGCTATGTAGACCTAGCAGACTTGTAGATTAGAAAAGGGCCCTGGAATCTAGGGTTCTATCCTAACTGTGCATGGGAATGGGCTGGAACAAATCACTGATTGCTGTGCTGGCCTTAATTTCTCCATCCATTTAGTCACCCTTCCTGACAGAGAATCATTAAGCATCAGGACTCAGTGGATACATAAATAAGTAAAACTTGGTTCCTTTGTCAAGATACTTGGAATTTAGGGGAATAGACAAACACTGAAGACTGTAATCCAGTGTAGTAAGAATGACATTGAGGGGGTGCACAGAGTGCTAAGGAGCAAAGAGAAGGAACATCGAATCACACGTGGAGATGGGCGGGAGAGGCAGGGACCATTTCGAAGAACAGGTGATGCTTTCCTGGAAGTTTAAACACTACGAAAACCGAGGGGTCCATTAGCTGATTTAGAACAGTCTTACATCTACATTCTTGTGTTCATTGAAAAAAAGCTCACTGGAGCTCCCCATATAGGGAGAAGTTTTCCAGAGCTGTAAGACAAAAGCAAAGAATATACAGAAATTTGTCTTATTTATCCATGACCGCTTATACCCTAAAGAGTAGTGTAAGTCTTAAGGCCTCCTTCCTAATGTGCTCTGAAAAGAAAGCATTAGTTCTTGGGATTCCTGTTACTTAATGCATTTACCTGTAGTCCTTTGAAAAGTATCTGGCCCTCATGAAAAGCCAGTCATCTCTATAACTCCACCCCTTCTACAGTTCCTTCCTCTACCATGCCCTTATACTAAGCTTTGTAGTCTTTCATTCCAGGTTGAGTCATTCGAGTGTTGTAATATTCTCAGAGAAGCAACCACCATACTTGGTCTCCATCTGTGGATATATGTAGCCTCAAAGTTAGTTTTTCACTAAATATCTCTGCTCGCCCTTTGATTTTATTTTAACACAGTACCCTATTTTTCCTGCAAGTGACCTGTTCCAGATCTGAACTAATTATAGACATAGTTGCAAATCTATAGAAATTATTTAAAAAATCATAAGCAAACAAATAATTCCAATTTCTTGCATACACTGTTGGTTCCCTTCCCAATTTCTACTTTTTCCTAAGAAAAATTCCTATTTGTTCTAGAGAGGATGCTAATTAGTCCAAGTCAATCACGAGAATTCCATCCCCCTGGTCAACCCAGAACCCTGAGGGGGAAGTCAGCTGATAGCCTCTGGAAAAGGTTTCTTTCTCCTCAAAAAGATGTAGAAGATGTCCTTTCTACTTCCTTGGGAAATTGCTGTGTGGGGAATGTGCCTTGGGAACCACAGAAACCATAATGCCACCAGCTGAAGGATGAAGCCAAACACGGAAGAAGGCTGAGCTGGTAGATTTATCCAAGAATAAAACAGGAAGCCCAAAGTATTACACCTGAACTCTGTCCTCCTTGAAGCTTCCCTGTTCTGTGAGACAATAAATTTCCTTGTTGTTTATGCCATGATGAGTCAGGATTTTCAATTGTTCAGAGCCAAAAGCATCTTAAATAATAGTCAAGTGTGCTCTGAAGTTTATGCACCTCATTCGTTTAGTTCTAGGAAACAGGTCTGATCTCCCAGTTCATGATAGTTTAGAATGGATCAAAAAATTGTGGTACATTTACACAATGGAATTCGATGCAGTAGAAAGAAAGAAGGAGCTCCTACCCTATGCAACAGTATGGATGGAACTGGAGAGCATTATGCTAAGTGAAATAAGCCAGATGATGAAAGACAAATACCACATGATCTCACCTTTAACAAGAACCTAATCAACAAAACAAACAAATAAGCAAAATATAACCAAAGACACTCAAATAGAGAACAGGCTGACAGTGTCCAGAGGGGAGAGGGGAGGGAATTTCAGGGGAAAAGGGGAAGGGTTTACAGGAACAAGTATGAAAGACACATGGACAAAAACTAG
>PVKM010005470.1:0-47701 GCA_004027735.1 Carollia perspicillata | reverse complement strand
AAAGAAGCACTACGTGTAAGCTCCATGAGGGAAGGGATTGTGCTCAATGTTGCATCCTCAGCCCCTGCAACTGTGTCTAGAACGTAGTAGGCACTAAACAGTTGAATGAGTTGATGAAAAAAGACTACTAAGGGGCAACTTACTAGGTACCAGAATATGCTAAAAAGCATGGTATTCAAATTATTATGGTCCAGGCAGATGGCTAGATAAATCAATCACGGGAATGCAATAGAAAACCTGAAATAGATCTCAGAACATGTAAGATTTTAACGTGTGACAAAGATTATATTTTAATCCAAAAATAATGAATTGTACACTATAACAAACAGGATTGACACAAATGGTTGTTAGTCTAGCAGAAAATAGAATTAGAATCCTATCTTATGCCATATATAGAAATAAAATTTAAAATAAAGCAAGACAAATTTTGTAAGAAAATAACTACATGTATAATTTTAAGAACAGTATTAACTAAGATTAGAGACTCCGAAGCTAAACATATGACTACAATAAGTAAAATATTTTGTATTCCACAGGTTATTAAGCAAAGTCAATAAAAGTAAATTTTGGAGGAAGTGTTTGCAATACAGAGGGCAAAATTTAATATTTATAATGACAAAGAGCATTTATAAATTGACTAGAAATGCCAAACAACCCAATAGAAAATAAGCAAAAAATATGAAGATGTAGTTCAAAGAAGAGCAAATCCAGAAGGTGAACAAATAAGATATTCAGACTCAAATGATGATATATCTGTTGCTCCTATGGGGAAATAGTACCTGTTGTAGTGTGCGTTACAGTCTACTGGGAAGCAATCCAGCAACATATGTTAGAAGTAATATCTGATTGACCCAGGAGTTCCATTCCTTGTTCTCTTAAAGAAATAAAACACCTGTAGGTAAGGGTATGTATTACAAAGTTGTGTTCTGCAGTCATGTGTAGGGGGTAAGTGGAGATAAACAGTGTTCACCAGGAGAGGAATGTTGGCCAAATCACAATATATCCCAATAGTAAAATATTATGCAGTCATTTAGAAAGGAACTTAGGGCTCTACGAGTTGATTTGAAAGATTTTTATGAGCCATTATTGAATGAGAAAAGCAAGGTACAAAAATTGGGTGTGATGTAGTTAGAAAAAACATGGAAAAAGTATGCTTATGTGTGTCTTCACAATTATATATACATGGATAAATGTATGTACATGGAAGTATACATGTAAGAAAATCTACCAGGTAGTTAATATGGGTTCCTGGGGGAAGGGGTGGCATTCAGGATGATAAGGGTGAGGACAGTGCAAAGGGGAAATTAACACAAACAAAATACAACACACACACTCACACACACACAGACCATTAATAAAGAAACAACAATATGTATGACCACTCTTGTACATACATTTGTGTGTCTGTGTGTGGGCATGTGCATGTACACCCACATGTGCAAATGAAATTTCGAAAGTAAAGAGTTCCTATTGGCTCTGGTTTGTTTTATTCCATTGTTTATCATTGCCATAGTACTAAGTGAGAACCTTGATCTAACGGCACAGTAAATTCTCTAAATGGTAATTGTGTCATGGCTCTTTGTTGTTAAGTAGCAAAAATCCAATGAAAAGAGTTGCATAAGCAAAAAAGGAGATTTAGTAGCCCACAGGAGCCTTCACACGCAATTAGATCCAGAACCCCAGTTCATCTCTCACTAGGTGCCTGTCTTTTGCCACTGTGTATCTCTGCCTCATGCTTCTACTGCTCTTTTTATTTTTGGCTTTATTCTCTCTTATTTTCCCTCTGAATGGCATGGTAGTTCCTTGATACATCTTTTTTTTCCCCCGGTTCTCCCATGTTCCTCTAACCTCAGCTTCAAAAAAAAAAAGGCCCAGGAAGGAGTTTCGACAGGCCTGGTTTGAGTCGCATGCCCACCCACCCGGACCGACCCCTGTGAGCAGGAGGATAATGGAGTACTACAATTAGCGGGGCCTGGATCACAAATCCACACCTTGGGAGAGAAGGACGTTCCAGTGTAGGGATTAGTGGATGCAGCCCAACCACAGTCATGTAATTTGAGTGAGTGGAGAACTTCCCCAAAGAGGCAGTGGTGCCCTGGCCTGTGTGGTTCAGTTGGTTGAGTGATGTCGGGTGCACTGAAAGGTCACAGGTTCGATTCCTGGTCAGGGCACATACATAGATTGTGGGTTCACTTCCTGGTCAGGGCATGTGCAAGAGGCAACCGATCAATGTTCTCTCCCTTCCCCACTTCTTCTCTCTCTTGTTAATGTATAAGCATTCCTTCGATGAAGATAAAAAAAAGCAGTGGCAGTTGGGAAGGGGGCAATGTGGAGTAATGGAGAAAAAGAGATCCTAGGCAGACAAAACAACAGGTGTCCGCTGGAAGCACTGCACAAGCCAAGTTTGCATCTTCAACATGAAAGGAATTGAGTCGTGGAGGACGCGAGTTTGAGTCAGCTAGTCAGTACTGTGCATTTAGGGCAGTGGAAAGACTCATTTGTGCAATAGTTTGTGTTGGTTTATGAGAATTATGATAGGTAACTATCCTTTTGTATATTACTCCAGATGATTTATGTTAGAATTAAAGACAAGTGATTAATAAGCAATATTAGCTTCATATATTTGAATGCGACATATTTTTTTAGTTAAAGACAACCTTTTGTATTTCTTTTCCCAGCTTTTTTAAAAAAAATTTTACTTAATTATTTTTAGACAGAGGGGAAAGGTGGGAGAGAGGGAGGGAAACATCAGTGTGTGGTTGCCTCTTGTATGCCCCCTACTGGGGACCTGGTCTGCAACCCAGGCATGTGCCCTGACTGGGAATCAACCCAGCGACCCCTTGGTTCTCAGGCCGGTGCTCAATCTACTGAGCCACACCAGCCTGGGCTTTTCTGCCAGCTTTATTGAGATGTACTTGACATTATATAAGTTTAAGGTAACATGATGATTTGATACACACATATATTGTAAAATAATTACCAGCAAAAGGTTAGATAGCACATTTATCACTCTGTGTAGTTACACATACTTATTTCTAGGGCAGTTTTTAGTATGTCAACTCCTCCCCTGTACCTGTTGAGACACTTTTAGCAGTTGTGTTTATCGAAGAGTGCTCCAGACTTGCTCATGTTAAAGATTTCGCTGATTTTAATGTTGATTTATAATAATATTTAGACATTTAGATGATAAATAAATGACTAACCTTTTGATTTTGTGAAAAACTTAAGAAGCTTATACATCATAAAGGAAGAAAATAAGTTGATTAAAATATCCATTGACAGAATTATGAGGGCTATCAAAACAGTTCAAGTATTTAGCCACAAACTCTTTTCAACACTAGTATAGAAAAGTACACTGCCTGAAGGTGGAGCACAGAGGAGACACTCACAGGTAAGTGCCCAGGTCAGACCCAGAAGCTTTCAGGTCCTCTGCACACCGGTCCATGCTGTTCCTCAGCACGCAGTCCCCTCAAAGTCGTCTGCTGTCCTGACACATGCCAGTCGCTTCCTGGCTTTTCTGTGTAGTTCACCATCAAATTTGCATGTCTACTACAGCTTACTTTTGCCTGTTTTGTGCGCTTCCGAGAAGTGAAGTCATCCAGGATGTGCTCTTTAGGGTCCAGCTTCTTTCACCCAACACCATCATTGTTGTCACCAGTCATGGAGTGAGGGTAGAGGGGGAACAGGCTGGAGGACAAAATAACGGCTCTGACAGGTCATAACCCTAGAAAGTGATAGGTTTTAGGTTGTTATTGGAGTTCTTAGTGGGACTCCAGAGTCATAATGAGATAGATAAAGTATTTATTGGGAATTCTAGCAGTTGGTACCCCAGCTTCCCAAGAGGGGCGATCCCCAGGCTGGTTCCTGCTGTTCCAGGAAGACGCACTGTGCCGGCTGCGTTCCCTGTGATGCTGCCAGAGCTCCAGGCCGGCAGGACCTACCAGTCCTTCCCGGCCGTGCCCCTCTCAGGGGCAGGGCTTGATGAAGCGTTTCAGGCTGATGGCGTGGGTTTGCTGGAATTGTCTTTAGAATTAAAATAGATGTCTTCTTTATTGTATATTTGAACCTTTCACATTTTCTTTGTGTGTTACCAAGAAGCCCTCGATATGAATTTTTATAAATATAACATTATGATTATATACACTGTATCTTAACATATTCAAGGTCTAATAAAGCATTTCTGTGAAGAAGGAAAGCATTGTTTCAGGTAATAGCTCAGTATCATCTAAGCAAATTATTTATGTTCACCAAATTATAAAGTAGAAATTGTGGCAGGCCCAACATAAAACATTCCTGCTGTTCTTCTAATGGTTGGAGGCTTGGTACAGAAAGTATTAATGTGAATAGCTGACAATATAATATATTCTCACATACATATAAGCCTTTTTAAAGTTTCTATTTTCCCCAGTTTTACTGAGATGCAATTGACATACAGCACTGTAAACTTAAGGTATACGGCATAACGACTTGATTTACATGTATTGTGAAATGACCACAGTAAGTTTGGTCCACATTGATCATCTCATATAGATACAGAAAAAGGAACAAACATTTTTCCTTGTGATGAGAACTTGTAGGCTTTACTCTTAACAGCTTTCAAATGTACCATACAGTGGTGTCAACTGTAGTCATTGTGTTGTCCCTGGTATTTACTTATCTTATAACTGGAAGTTTGTACTTTTTGACAACTTTCATCCAATTCCCCATCTCCCCACCCCCCAGAAATCTAATCTTTAGATCTCTTTTTCTACATGATTATTTTTTTTTAGGTTCCACACATGAGACCAAACTTGTGCCAGACTTGTTTCACTTTAGCATAATGCCTTAAAAGTCCATCCATGTTGCCAAAAATGACAGGAATCCCTCTTTATGGCTGCATAATATTCCACTGTGTGTGTGTATGTGTGTGTATATGTCACATTTTTATCTATTATTCATCCATTGATGAACACTTAAGTTGTTTCCATGCCTTGGCTATTGTAAATGATGCTGCTACGAACCTTGGAGTACATACATCTCTCTGACATTGTGTATTCATTTCCTTTGGATAAGTACTCAGAAGTGGGATTGCTGGATCATGTGGTAATTACACTTTTATCTTTTGAGGACCTCCATACTGTTTTCCACAGCAGCTGCACCAATGCGCATTCCCACCAGCAGTGCACAGCAGCTCCCTTTGCTCTGTGTCCTCGCCAGCATTTGTCATCTCTTGGCTCTTTAGTCATGGCCTTCTAGCAGGAATGAGGTGATACCGCACTGTGGTTTGATCTGCATTTTATGATTAGTGATGTTGAGCACCTGATTTTCATGTACCTGTTGACCATTCTGATATGAGAATCTTCTTTGGAGAAATGTCTATTCAGGTCCTTTGCCCATTTTAATAGTGAATTATTTGTTTTTTGTTTTGTTTGTTTTTTGCTATTGAGTGGTATGAGTTCTTTGTGTAGTTTGGATAATTACCCCTGACCAAGATAAATGATTTGCAAATATTTTCCCCCTCCCATAAGTTATCTTTTTATTTTGCTGATCATTCCTTGCTGTGCAGAGCCTGTTTAGTTTGATGGAGTCCCACATTTTGTTTTTGGTTTTGTTGCTTGTGCTTTAGGTGTTATATCCAAAAAACCATTGCCAAGATCCGTGTCAAGGAGACTTTTTCCTGTGTTTTCTTTTAGGAGGTTTACATTCAAGTCTTTAATTCATTTCCAGTTAAGTTTTGTAAGTTGAGTGATGTAAGATAGGTGCCTAATTTTATTACACAAAAGCCTTTTGTTGGTGTTTATGTATTCTCTGGCTTTCTGTGCTTTTAGATATAATTTTGCTTATTTATCCTCATTGACTATTTTTCTCTTTTCCTGGTGTCATGTATATATTGACATACTTTTTTTTCTTTTTCATACAACTTCACACACATCAGTCCTTTTGATGGCAATAGAGGCAATCAATCACTGCTGTGAATTCTGTTACCATCCACTTCAGCAGGCCTGTAGTTTAGAGGACATGAGACTGAGTGAGAAGGCAGCTGTGAAGAGAATGTAACATGTTCAGCCTAGGTGGGCCTTTGTCTCTGTGTGGCCACCAGGAGGACTGAATGGGGGCTGTCCAGGAAGGAGGTCACCAATGGCCTGCCCAGGATAGGGACCATTCTGTGAAGGCAGCTAGGACTAGGTGTGGTGATAGCAACAGAACACCTTCTTGTCCTGGACAGTTATCCTGGAGATGTTCATCCCACAGGAGAATAAGAAGCCAGCTTTGCGGGCAAGATAAAGTCACACTTTGCAATGACATGGGAACATGTATTCTGAACAGGATCAGGACCAGAAATGAAAATATTTAGGGCACACAGAAGGAAAAAGGATGCAAGAGTTAATGCTTATGTCTGTATACCATTTTTGTGTTTTAGAGTGGATACATGGTAACTGGCTTATGGTAACAATTTTGAAATACATGCATTTATATATGGTAAAGTTTTAAAAAAATCCTGCATTCATTTTTTGGCTGATGTCAGGTTCTATTTATTGATTAACTTCCTTTTCCCACCAAGAACATGTTGCCACTGATATCCATTATAATATACATTCTTGTATTATATGGACAACTAAAAATTTAGTTAGAGTCATGAATAAAAAGGAAGGTAATATATATTCATTTACCAGTTCAGTTATTCATGATTTTGGAAATTGTCCGTTTTTACCTACCCACTGGCTCCTCTCTGTTGAGGCGGTATGATCCATGGAAAATTTTAAGCTCTACAATAGTTGCACTCTATTTCTTGAGATTATGGCAGCCTTCTGCTATTATTGTTTGGGGTGTGCTCTGAAATTCAAATATATTTTGATATTTTTCTGAGCAAAACACAATTTAAGACAAACACACTACCAACACCACATCTATTAAAGCAAAATAAAAATTATTTGGACACTTCCCATATTGTTTCTCTCTTCCATTAGTACTAATACTTGAGAACTAACTGTGCACATGAAATCAACCTTCAATCATTTGTCCAAAGCCAGTAATAGCAACTAAAGGCCAACATTAAGGACAGTTGATATTATGCTTTCTGTCCCCCACAGAAAGAGAGTTTACATGAAATAAAGTAGGCAGGTGGGTAGACCTTGAGTACGTCTTCACCCATGCATGCGTGGTTCTTTGCGTTTGTAGATATGACTGTGTATGTGTTATGGTGTATATACTCTTTCTTGAAAATTAGACTCGACTTGTTTATAATGTTTATGTCAGGTGTCATAAGCTTCATTCTTCCTTGAGTGAATGTATAAATGCAACTATGGTTTTTAGGACTAGTATTGAAACACAAAGTTTGAAACTGAATAGTCAAATGGTAGCGGCATTTATAACAGATCGCTCTGGGAAGGCGAAAACAGTCTACAGTAATTAAATATACTGTCATCTCTGTCAAAGTACTTTCTGAAAACACATGTGAAGCATTTATCCTTAAAACTTCTCTTGAGTGTTCCTAAGCCCTGTTGAGGGTACTTAGACAACTGGTATTTACACCAGAATCAGTCTATATTGAATTGAATTTGATGACAAATGTATCTATTTCTGACATGTGTCCCATTCTATTTTCAGAGACGCCAGAATTGGTTACAACTGTCAGAGAGAAAATCAGTGTGTCTAGCTATCCTACCAGTGCCCTGGAGCGTGTTTTACACTGTTAAGACCCTTTCTTCTTTCTTTACTATCATATCTGTGGGCTGAAAAGCTAGGCATGGAGATAACACTTTTCTGTCCTGTGGGCAGAAATGTGTGAAAAGATGAAGGGGATTTAACCTGTTAAGTTTTCTGCTTCTGATCGTTGAAGCTCAGAAAATTCCATAAAGCGCTTTCCAGTAGAACTCTTTACTATATTAGAATCTCTTTTTTCCTTTGCAGACCCCCGTGTGACTTTTTCAGATATGTGTTTGAGACAGAGCGCTATGTGGAGAAGCTGAAAATGCCTGGAAGATTTCTTGCTTCTGTCACTGCTCTTCCTGCCTTTTCGCGTCCCAGCCTGATTTGGATGATGTGATATTCAGAGGGACACCTTAATCAGACTCGTTCTTCAACAAGACACGTCTGGCCAAAGATTGCATAAATACTTCAAGATGGCCAGTCACCCACCGGAAGACGCCGCAGAGGCCCAGGTCTCCGACGAGCTCGAGTGCAAGATCTGCTATAACCGATACAATCTGAAACAGAGGAAACCCAAAGTGCTGGAGTGTTGTCACAGGGTCTGTGCCAAATGCCTCTGTAAGATCATAGACTTTGGGGACTCCCCTCAAGGCGTCATCGTCTGTCCTTTCTGCAGGTTTGAGACATGCCTGCCGGACGATGAAGTCAGTAGCCTGCCCGATGACAACAACATCCTCGTGAACTTGACTTGCGGAGGCAAAGGCAAGAAGTGCCTGCCAGACAACCCCACCGAGCTGCTGTTGACCCCCAAGAGGCTGGCCTCCCTCGTCAGTCCTTCTCACACCTCCTCCAACTGTCTGGTCATCACCATCATGGAGGTGCAGAGAGAGAGCTCCCCGTCTCTGAGCTCCACTCCTGTGGTGGAATTTTACAGGCCCACAAGTTTCGACTCTGTTACCACTGTGTCGCACAACTGGACTGTGTGGAACTGTACCTCCCTGCTGTTTCAGACGTCCATCCGGGTGTTGGTTTGGTTGCTAGGTTTGCTGTACTTCAGCTCTTTGCCCTTAGGGATATACTTGCTGGTTTCCAAAAAGGTCACCCTGGGGGTCATCTTTGTTAGCCTCGTCCCTTCGAGCCTTGTTATTCTGATGGTGTATGGTTTTTGCCAGTGTGTGTGTCATGAATTTCTAGACTGTATGGCACCTTCTTAATCAATATGCAAACTAAGAAATATGACACACATTGCCATGTTTCTAGTTAGGTAATTCATTTATTTTCTTTTTTGGTCTCTATGATTAGTGTTCATGACATTAACTAAGCCATTGGCCATATGTCTGTGGTCCATTTTCCATCAAACGTTGACATAGTTGGTTTCCCTGTGTTCCGGAAGTACAAATGTTTACTTCATTTAGCAAAGAAGCAAAAATGTGTAAGCTAAGTGAGTCTTCTCAGAGAAAGGGCAGGATTTCACTCAGCCCTACGAGACAGACATGGAGGGGGGTTGCGTTCGACTGCAGCTGAGGTCTTTGTGGAAGGTTAGGAATGGACTGATTCCTCTTCCCGTCGTCATGGGCAGTCTCTGATGGAGGGTGCACGTGAGAGGAGAGTGGTTCCAAGACACGTCCATTTGGAAAGCGTGTGCTGCCCGCCGGGCTCTGCCCTCAGAGCTCCCCGCCCCCTGCGGCCGTCTTCTCTGGTGTCCCTGCTGCTCTCTGTGCGCTGCTGCTCCAGCTGAGGCGCTTGTTCCCTTGCACTTGCTTCCTTGTCGAGAGGAAATTCGGCAACATTCCCTTGCGTGGTTTTAATTGAATATCTGTTTTGCCACAATGCTAAAGAGAATTAAAACCATTGAGCCATTTGCATCACAATAGACTTTATGGCAGGATGGTCACTTGTCTTTGAGACACACCCTCCCCCATATTTATTTTCCTCTCTCCTGTCTTCTCTGGAATTCTCAGGGAGCAGTCATTGCTCCTGGGAATCTTCATTTGCATCTTCAAACATTTCAGCTCAGCTCTTTCTTAAAACCACTTTGTTCAATTAGTCCCACCCCTTATCCTAAATGAAGTTTCATTTAAATTGGTTACTGTACGTTTATGAGGATCGATCTTGGTTTTTCCCATTGTATTTTAACTTCTGTTGAGTATTTAATGCAATCCTACAACAATTTGGGGGTAGATGTGACAGTGGAAACCCAGAAGCAATGAGTGAGATGATCTGGTTCACAGTTGGGCATGCTGAGAGCCTCAGTATTTTGCTTTACTCTACTGAGTTAATTAAAAAGCAATGGCTTAGGTTTATGTGCAAGACTGTTGGAATATACGAGGCAAAAGGATGGGCAAGAAACACAGAAAGCTGGTGCCCTGCTTGCAAAGACCCTTTAAGGAAGTCAAATGAAGGCGGCAGAGGCCGTTTTAGAATGGATTCAAGTTCTTACACAACTTTTTTCAAATAAAATTATAAGCTTTTTTCATGATGTAGAGGACGTTGAATGTATATATTTATGAGAGGAAATTATTTACCATTTTTTAGGTTTGAGGGGATAGAATATCCACAGAAACTAAAGAACAAAAAGCTTATTAGTCTCTAAAACCCATTACTGATGATTAACATTAGAATATTTATCGCTCTTAGAAAGGGACACTACTAAGTCAACTTTAGTTTGTGATGAAACATTTGCTGTGTGATATAGTTGTGGTGGACCAGTTCCAATCTCCTTATTCAGGAAAAATTGACACTTATTTCTGGAATAGTAGTTTGACTTTAATTACATAACTATTACCTTTGAGAATATATATGCCCAAGAGAAGTATGACAGAAAAGCGTATGTGGGATGTGGTCCAATGAATTTAAGCCTCAAGACCCAGCTAAATACACTTATGACTTCATAAAATCTACTTTAGATAGCATTGTGAATGCAATTTCCAAAAGTCTGTTTGTACTTAGAGTAAATACACGGTTAGGAAATGTTTCGTGGTTTGGATTTATATATTTATAAGGTTTTTTAAAGAAATGTTCATTTTGTCTGGACAAAAATGATGTTAAATTTGATATTAGAAATGTAACATCATATAAATTAGTGATGTATATGATGAGATTTCTAGAAAGCTCTGGATATGGGTACTATGCATTTTGCTTATTTGTATAATGTCTGCAGTTTTAAACTTGCATCTCTCTGTGTATTGTGATAGTCTTTTTTGTTGCTAGTAAGTTGATTTGGTTGTAAAAAGTTTTAATGTATGACAACAAAAAACTCTTTATGCTGTTGAATGAAAAAAGAACAATGTTTCAATATTTTATTTACTGCAATGTTTTGTTTGTCCATTAAACTGTTATTATTTCCAAACTGGAAGTCTGATTTCTCTGCCTCATGGTCGAGAGTTAAAGGTTACTTTGGACCTCTGTGTTAGATCCCTGCAGCCTTCCAGAAGGGGTCTTTTGGCCAGTGCCTTCATCACATGCGTGCAGGGTTCAGAACCTTCGACAACGCTGACCTCGCCCAATCCATCCCACTTCTAAAAGGCCTTCATAAAAAAAAAAATTAGGGAAGATGAAACAAAAATACTGCCTTTATCTTTAAATACATTTTTCAGTTTTAATTTATTTTGATTTGTTTTCCAGATTTTGCCTAGCTGCTCAACAAAATGGAATCCATTTTGGTTGGAGAATCATTCACTTCATATGGTCTGGGCAAATTAAAAAAAAAATTACCTGATGTCTAAATATGACCACTTTTAGGCAAAATAGAAATAATGTAGAATAGGTAGCAGTTATATGCTTATGCTAATTAGTGAATTGGTACCCTATATTAATCAAGAGTTATGGTTTCATTCACTTCCCAGATCTTTACATAAACCAGCAAAGAATCGGGTTAAAGGAAGCAGTTACCTGTGCTGCTCATAACCTGAGTGTGAACGCATGCTCATCGCTGAGAGGCCCTCAGATGATGAGCATTTGCCTGGTGGCACACAGGTACTAGGCCTCAGAGGCACCCTGAGTTTGAAGAAAGGCCCTGACATGTCAAGCAGGTGGACGTGGAAGTGGAGGCCCCGCATGCTGACCGTCTGGCCGAGCCCGCAGCTGCGAACACGAGCTCTGTGACCGCGGGGCACAGGGAGGGGCGGCGGAGGTCAGCTGTGATCCTGCGTGCTTCTGCATTCTCTGAAACTTGCCCTTTTCGCATCCTCTTCTTGGTAAAAAACACAAATACTTGCCTTGATTCCTTTAAAACACCACAGAAGCACTACATTTTATTCTAGAGCTTTCCCCAAAGCCTGAAAAAGTTTAATCAATTGCTTTTCAAGCTTGAGTCTTAAATGTTTTCCAATTCTCTGCCCTTTTAAGATGTTTACATCTCTTTGCCTTAAATCCTTTATGAATTCTTACAGCTCTGTGAGAAACCTGAGGTTTAGAATTGAGTCTTCCCTTATAAGTTTACTTTTGTGTAAGAGAGATTTTTTTTAAAAGTAAAATTTAGATAACCTTGAAATCTGAATAAATACCAAGTGAGTTCTGAAGGAATACAGATTCAGCTAATTGCTTATATATCATTTAAATCTTGGTATAATCCAAATCTGAGTACACTCAGTGTATAGATATTTATGGTTTTATTATAAAACTGATTTAAATTTAGGAATAAAAAATAAATTATGTCCTGAATATTGTGTATAATAAGTAGGAATATGTGCAAATGTATTTTTAAAAGTGTCAAAACTTGATTTCAATAGAGCATTCAATTACTTGGAGCAATTATTCTAGAAACATTTGAATTAATCAGGAGTTGATTAGATTTGCAACATATTAACATTTCCCCTTTAAATTGAGATAGTTGGGATTTTATAAGATTGAAGAATGAGCTTTGGTTTAGTAGGTCATTTTAGATCCTGGTTTGCCCACGAAGTGCAATGCTTTAGGTAAGGAAGTTTCTATGTTCAGATCCACTGGCCTCAGATACGTGATCTGGCCTGAAGACTTAGATTTGGGAGTCTCTGGTGTTTCAGTAGCCATTGAGATAAGGGAGTAGAGAAGTGGGGAGTGAGGGGAAGCAGAGTGCCAAGGCCGAGCGCTCCTAAGCTGTGACTTTGAATGACCGGTAGAGGAGCAGGCAAAGGGACTGCATTGGGTCAGCCAGCGCTGAGGAAAGTGAAGAACGGGAACTGGAGAGTGTGTGGTCCCCAGAGCCCAGAGAAAGGAGGTGGCATTAGGATGATTAGGTGGAGCAAGTGGAAGATTTGAGATTAGTTTACTTAAAAAAAAAGGACTTCCCACCAAGATGGAGACGTAGGTAGATATACTGTGCATGCCTCCTCGCACAACCAAAAGAAGGACAATAACAAATTAAAAAACAAAAATAACCAGAAGTGCCAGAAAATGGAATTGTATGGAAGTCCAACAACCATGGAGTTAAAGAAGAAGCATTCATCCAGACTGGTAGAAGGGGTGCAGATGGGCAGCTGGGCAGAGGGGACTTGAGGCAAGGTGGCAGCTGGAGGACTAGGGGAGACAGTGGCCTGCAGACTGGGCAGTCCCACATTTGTGTGTGGAAAAACCAGTAGGAACAACTGGGGAGCAAGACAGACTGTGCAACCCAGGATTCCAGCGTGGGGAAATAAAGCCTCAAAACCTCTGACTGAAAAAACCTGTGGGGGTTGATATGGCAGGAGAAACTCCCAGCCTCACAGGACAGTTCGCTGGAGAGACTTAAAGGGTCCTAGAATGTACACAAACCCACCCACTCAGGGATCAGCTCCAAAAGAGCCCAATTTGCTTGTGAGTAGCAGAGGAAGTGACTGAAAGCCAGCTGAAAGCTGAGCAAGTGGCTTGTTCCCTCTTGGACCACTCCTCCACATTCAGCACCACAAAGCAGCAATGTGGGTTGCCCACCCTGGTGCAACCCACACCTAAGGCTCCGCCCCTTGCTATGCAACAGGCATGCTGAGGCAAAAGAAAATATGGCCGAAATGAAAGAACAGATCAAAGTTCCAAAAATAGAACTAAGTGATGAAGAGATAGCCAACCTATCTCTTCATGTCTCACCCTATCTCTTCAAAACACTGGGGATCAGGATGCTAAGAGAAATAGTTGAGTATGGTCACAAAATAGAGGAAGAAGTGAAAGCTGTGAAAAGTGAAGTAAAGGAAAATGCACAGGGAACCAACGGTGATGGGAAGGAAACTGGGACTCAAATCAACAATCCGGACCAGAAGGAAGAGATAAATATTCAACCAAAACAGAATAAAGAAACAAGAATTCAAACAAATGAGGAGAGTCTTAGGAACCTCTGGGACAACTTTAAATGTTGCAACATCTGAATCATAAGGGTGCCAGGAGGAGAAGAGGAAGAGCAAGAAATTGAAAACTTACTTGAAAACATAATGAAGGAGAACTTCCCCAATCTGGCAAAGGAAATAGACTTCCAGGAAACCCAGAGATTCCCAAAGAAGTTGGACCCAAAGAAGAACACAGCAACGCACATCACAATTACATCACCCAAGATTAAAGATAAGGAGATAATCTTAAAATAGGCAACAGAAAAGGAGACAGTTACCTACCAACAAAGGAGTCCCCATCAGACTATCAGATGATTTCTTAAAAGAGACCTTGCAGGCAAGAAGGGACTGGAAAGAAGTATTCAAAACCATGCAAGGCGAGGACCTACATCCAACATTACTCTATCCTGCAAAGCTATCATTTAGAATGGAAGGGCAGATAAAGTGCTTCCCAGATAAGATCAAGTTAAAGGAGTTCATCATCACCAAGCTCTTATTATATGAAATGTTAAAGGGGCTTATCTAAGAAAAGAAGATAATAAAAAATACGAACAGTAAAATGATAACAAACACAACTATTAACAACTGCACGTAAAAAACAAACTAAGCAAACAACTAGAACACGAACAGAATCACAGAAATGGAGATCACATGGAGGGTTATTGGTGGGGAAAGGAAGGAGGTAAATAGGGGGAAAAGGTACAGGGAATAAGAAGCATAAATGGTAGGTGCAAAATAGACAGGGGGAGGTTAAGAATAGTGTAGGAAATGGAGAAGCCAAAGAACTTATATGTACAACCCATGGACATGAACTAAGGTGGGGGGAATTCAGGGGGGAGAAGGGTGCAGGACAGAGGGGAATAAAAGGGAGAAAAAAATGAGACAAGTGTAATAGCATAATTAATAAAATATATTTAAAAATAAAGCTAATTTAAAAAAAGTTTTCAAGGTTTTTCATGAAGATTTCCAAATATACAGAAAACTTAGAATCGTTTAATTATCATTTGTACGGTTAGCACTTAGAGTAACATTCATCTTTCACTATATTTTTTCCTCTCTCCCCTAAAAATAATAGACATTCTCTAATTTGACTATAATATTATTACATACAAGAAAATTAAAAATATCTTCTAGCCCTGGCTGGTGTGGCTCAAATTGGTTGGAATATTGTCCTGTGCTCTGAAAGGTCACTGGGAGGTCAGGGCACATCCCGGGATCGGGGGCTGGCTCCCCAGGTCCCAGCGGGGGCGTGTATAGGAGGCAACCAAGCAATGTCTCTCTCTCTGTCTATGAACCCACATACATGAAAGTGTCAGAGAGTCCATGTGCAAGAGAAGTTCAGAGACAGGAAGCAGGGTTGAGGTATATAAGACACCCTGAGCGAGGGGTGAGGTAATGCCCATGGGGGGCTTCAAAGGTCCGTCGCAGGATGATATGGAAGAACAGACGTCAGTATACAGAAGTTTGTCCTGCCCTACAGGTCAAGTGAAATTATCTCTGATAATCTCTTATGGGCAAGGCCTCTAATTCAAGTTCTTCTAGTTAGTTAAGAGGTGGGAGTAGAAGCTTCACCTGAGCTAAAGTTGTCGTTAGCTCAAAACAGTCTGCACACCACATAGGCATGTCCTGGGGTGACGTGTTCTGTACCACACAGTTCCTTCCTGTGAAACTTTCCCAGAAGTTTCACGCTCCAGAAATTGGGTTGGTAGATTGCCCTGTAGGTCATTAAACCCTCTCCCCCTAATTTGTGCCAATGCAGTTCCAATTTAGTTGAGCCAACCATGAATTATCTCTTGGCTAATAGTAGTATAACAGGCCAAGTCAGGTAATTCTCAGAGCTGGCTTAATGTTTTAAATTTCTTCTCAATGGTTTAGAGTAAATTTGGCTGTTACTGCTTTAGAGCTGTGGATAAGAAAGCTTATCTTCTAACATGGACTTTTAAATAAATGAAAATAACACTTCAGCACCGAAATATTATTTTTAATGCTACATAACATTACTAGTCATTAAATGATCACGTTTTGTTACATGCTTAGCTAAAACCTCTTGCAGTCTTTCTTTCCCCCCTTTTTCTTTGATTCCTTTAATGCCATTTATGGGAAAACCTAGCACCTCTCACGCACCCTGGCCTCCACACCTGCACACACACACCTTCCTGGTGTTCCTGTTTCTTCAGACACGGATCTGAGAAAGAGACCGCATCCGTCTTCTGCCTGTTGATAATTATGCACTTAAGTACTATTTTAAAATACTTTAGTGACCTGTCACACCTACATTGATGACTTCTGTAGAGCAATGGACTCGGCTGCTTGTCTCAGAGGTGCTCACTCCTCTTCTGCGGAATTCACCATTACTGAGCAGCAGAGACTGTCCCTAGCCGTGCGATGGACTGGTTAATGACGTTGCTTCCATTTGATGTGATTTTTCAAGATACTTCAGGTGGAACTATATATTTTTATGGTTAAACTTATTGTCATTAAAATTTTTATTTCTGGTTAGAGTTATAAAAATTATATGTAGTTATTTCCAGACCAGAATTTGACTACCTGTGATCATCAGGTGAAAGGGAGCATAGCGCCCCACAGTGCTCTGGGATTTCTCTGCTGCTGGAGAGGAGGCTGGAGTGGAGCAGCAGCAGCTGACAAAGAATGCCGAGTTCCGTCTGGAGCTGGGGAGGGCGGCCGCACGCCCATTGCCCAGCCCTCCTCCTTGCTGACAGTTGTATCCGCGTGGGAACCTTGTCAGATTGCTTGATAAGACACCTAAAGTGTCATTATTTTAACTCGTATTATTGACTACCAACAATATGCGTTAAATAATAATGCCTAGTATACAAATATTCTTTGACCCTTTGACATCACATCCATTTTATTGATAAAATACAAAGACAATGATGGCATTTAAAAACAGTGTTTACGGAAGCAGTTGTTCCAAAATATAAGACAGAGAATATGTCCAAGGAGATAAAAAGCCCAGGAAGAGAGGACTCCTGGCTAGGTACGTTTAAGAAGCTGTGCATTCTGTCTCTTCCTCTGAGGTCCCCATTGAGCGGCAGCACCGTGAAGGGTGAACACAGTCGGTTAGAGAACGCTGTTTAGTGGTTTGGCAGTTTAAGCCAATGTTTCCTCAAACTTATGTAACCATGAAATGTTTTCTCAAAACATTTCCTAGTATTTTGTGGAATTAGTGTTCTGTGGAGACCATTTTGTGAAATATTTCACTGGAGAACTGATAAAACAGTCATAATATGGATTCTGACTGCAGATGTCAAGCACTGAACCAGTGCATGAATTAAAAAGACAGTGGAGAGGAGAGTCATGGTGAGGCAGCAGGTCCAAGCAGGATGGCAAAATGCAGAAGGGGTAGGAACAGGTTTCCAACATAAACATTTTGCATCCTTATCGACGTTTTATGGAATGACACATTCGAACCATACCTCGAATGCCTGCATCAGCAACAGTCTTCTCCTTACACAAGGGACATGTCTAAATAAATGGAGAGGGAGGTCCCGAGCAGAAAAATTAACTACTGGTTCTTTTTTCAGCCTCTGAAAATTCCACAATTAATTTGCGAAGAATCGGAAACCAATGTTCCAAATTTTGAAAAAACCAGCTGCAGATTTAAAGTTTTGATCAAATGCCAGCTAGGACTGGAAAGATTTTAGAGATCACAGTGCAACTGCCTTGCTTTACAGGGAGTAAAACGGACACTCCGAGAAATGAGCCAAGGGTCACGGCCCGAGGGCCAGAGCCAAGTTTTAATGAAGGCCTTTGAAGCCCAAATCCGCCTTTTACCTTCTACTTCCCTGTTGCTTAGTCAGTATTGGTCAACTTATTTTATCAAATTATGGGCAACGAAATACGCAGCTAGAGGTTGTTTTCCTAGAAGCTATGTATGTTTAGCTATAAAAATAGGCAATGAAGACAGGAAATACAATCATTGGAATAGTTCAACATCCTAATGTAGTCGGAGAAATAAGATCAAAGATTTTGAGCACTGAAAACTATCCATAAAACCAACAGTGAGAGCTTTACCATATGTGAGCTTAGTGAGAATATTAATTCCAGAGTTTTTATGACTTTAGATCCCTGCATTGTCTGTTTCATCTGAGTTAATTTTGTCTGTTTATTTTGGTCTTCATGTTTCCTGGAGAGCTATCCCTCAACTATCTGATCCTAAACTGTCTTCTCAGGTTAGTGAGGAGCTGGAAACTGTGTGAGGCCTGGGCCTATCGACTGGTGGGCCTCTGGGGACCGCTCTCCTGTTCTGCAGGCGCAAGCTCTGTTCTCACTGTGTCTAGGCCTTTAAGTTGATGAGTCCTCCGCAGAGGAAATCGTGGCTGCCAGTGTTGGAAGCTGAGCCAGGGGAGGAGGGTATCCGACTCCCTTTTCAATAGAGAGCCTGCCATTCAATACCTTTGCTCTCAGAAGGACTTCTTACCTCCACCCTCAGGTGCTCCTGGTGTCTCTGGGGACAGGGCTTCTCTGATGCAACTTCTCTCGGTCTTCAGTGGGTCAGGGGAGGAGGCAAGAGGATCTGGGAGGCTCCCTTCCTCTGTGCCAACTCCCAGCCATTCTACCCGCACCTTCAGAGGTAGCTGGGGCCTCTAATTCTCGAGTTTTTCCAAGGTCGTGGCATGAGAATCAGCTTGCTTTTTTTGAACACACCATCTTCTCCTCTCTGCAACTGCCGATTTTCCTGCCAAGGGCTCAGGGGTGGCTTTTTGTAAAATGTGTGCTCACAACACTTACTAGCCGTGGTGATTCTAAATGAACTCCCGACATTTCCAGACATTTAGAACTTTTTCTTACAATGTGGTTGAAGTGTGTATGCAACACGATGAAGGTTAAAAATGTCCAGAAAGCACATGTGGCGTCATGTACTGTTCCCACCTGCAACACGGATGGACTCACTTGGAGTTCAGAATTGCGAGAGAGACCGCAGTCCACAGCAGCAGCCTCACCCAAGAAGGACCGTTTGTCAGTGAGTGTTAGTATCGTCTCAGCAATCAGGCTGTGAAAAATGCGCAGGGCGGCCTGGTAGAGTTGTTTAAAAGCCTGCTCTTTCCTGTGTTTAATGAAGATATGAGGGAAAAAATGATTGCTGGTTTAGAGATTACATTTAATAGAATTTGAATGGCCATGAGCAGAAATTATTTTCTTTTTTAACTTGTGTAATAAATATACCACAGCCCCAAGGGTACAAAATAACTCTCCAGGACAAATGAGACATAACACTTGCAGTGATTAATGATCTCATAAACTTAAAATCCCAGAACATCAAAGCCAATATTTTCCTCCGAAAAGGTTTCTTGTGGCCAAGTTATTCATCAACATCTATTTTGCAAGATGCCGACATTGTTCTAACAGAAAATTCAGAAATCATTAAGCATTTGTCAGGCATCATTTGCTTTCAATTATGCAGGTAAGTATGAGACTAGAGCCTGTTGCCTGTAAAAGCGTCTGACGTCGGTACACCAGCCAATTACTACTGTTCAGCATTGGGGGGCGAAACTGCAACGTGCTGTCCATTAGGCAGTGCTGAAACGGAAGTGATGCACTCTGTTGAGCAATGAAGTTGTTTCCTGCACTTTTTCAGTTACATGGTGCTTATGAGGCAAGGCCCCTGTGAAATCTGCGCCTGTTCCCTCCTCCCGCAGCCCACACCTGTGGGCTTGCTGCAGTGAGGGTCCTGCCGGGGGCTTCCCGAGCATTGCCAAGGGCCACACTTGCGGGGCGGGGGGCGCTGCCTGAAGGTCATCATCTCACTCCTTCATCATAGCAAACATATTATCCTCATGTAGCAGCTAAATTCAGGATGCCAGGTGAGAAATAAAAGTTTTCTTTTCACAAGCCCAGCTCTACTCCTTAGAAATATTCCCTTTTAACTATTTACATTTTTTAAATGTTCTTCTACTTTACACCTCTAAGAAGAGAAGTACTTCATTCCTATGACCTCCCACTTAACTTGTCTCTCCAGTTTTGTTAGTTACACTATATAATCTCTCCTCTGACCATCTTTATAACGTAAATAACACACTTTATCCTGAAGGCTTATTTCTTCCTGACTGGCTGCCTCTCCCTCTTCCCTAAACTTTGATCCCTGGATCTCAACTTTCTGTTGATCTGGGATGGAGACGCTGAGAACAGCTTAGTGCCATTGCTCCCAGCAGCGTTAAATAATATTCCTTAAGCTTTTTATTTCGGAAAAGGTTTAGATTTACAGAAAATTTTAGAGTACAGTAGAGATCATTTCCAAATACTCCACACCTGGCTTTCCTCCTATTAATATCTAATATTAGCATGGCACACTTGTTACAATTAATGTACCAATATCAACATATTGTTAACTGAAGTTTATACTTTATTGGAATTTCCTCAGTTTTGCCCTAAATTTTTTTTCTGTTTCAGGATCCCATCCAGGGTACCACATTTATTTAGTTGTCACGTTGTCCTGTCTCCTTAGGTGTCTGTGGCTGAGACGGTTTCTCAGACTTCCCTGGTTTTTGATGATCTTGACAGCTTTAAGGAGACCGGCAAGTCTTTTTAAAGAGATCCTGACAGTGTAACAGTTTGAGGATTTTGTACAACGTCCCTCACCTGGGATTAGTCTGACAACTTTCTCCTGATCAGACTGGCGTTATGCGTCATGGGAAGAGGAGCACAGAGATACCGTGCCAGTGTCATCATGTCACATGGTGCAAACTGTCAATGTGACTTACCACGGTTGACACTGGCCTTGATCACAGGGCTGAGGTGGTGTTTGTCAGATGTCCCTGCCGGAAAGCTCCCCCCAGCCCAGCTTTCCACACTGTCCTCTGTGGAAGGGAGCCCCTGGGGCAGCCCACATGTCAGGAGCAGGGAGTTCTGCTCCACCCCTTGTGAGGGAAGAATATCTACCCACCTCAATTATCTGGGGTTTTTCTTTACGGAAGATTTGTTTCTTCTTTCTCGTTTAGTTATTTGTTCCATAATTTATTTACTTCAGTATGCATTCATGGATATGTATTTTATACTTCAGGTTATAACCTGGTGCTCCTTTATTTGTTTCATTACTCACCTTGCTCTATGTGGCTGCTGGGAACTCTTTCGGCTGGCTTCTGTTCCCTTTGGCATACCCCTCCACAGTGGATATTTGTTTTGGTTTGGCTTTTGAGCATGTGCCTACTTTCTGGCACTACAAGATGTTCCAGACTCCTCTTGCATATTTCCTGTCCCTGTATTACAATCAGTCTTTTTCCAGACGATCCTGGTTCTTCTTATTGAAGTCTGCTCTTACACACCAAGCCACAAGCACTGAGAGTGCTGTTGCCCCCAGGCCCCTCGGCTGGCAGAGCAAGGACAGATATGTGGATGTACTCACTTTTTATATACATGAATCTATAAATATTCCTATACATAACTGTCTGTATATGCAATTAAGCCTGGGTTCCCATTATTGTCTCCAACCCTAATTCATTACCACATGGGTCATTCTGGCCTCCTCTCTCCGCTTACCTGTAAAGACCCACTCTTAACAGTGAGAACTCTGGCTGCCACTGTCCACCATCCATCTACTTAATTATTCAGTGCTAATCTATGTGTATATCTTGTCAGAATTGTTAGCCCATATCTTCATGGGATACAACTTTATCAATTAAAGTACAGAGATTTTGTACAGTTTCTTTTGCCTTCATAGGCTCTATTCATTTCTTAAGTCACCCTTTCCCCTGCCTTCTTCACTGAGGTTGTTTCAGAGACTTATAAGAATATAATATTATTTAGTCACATTTTGTATTGCATCTTGGGATCCCACAATGCCCTGAATGACTTTTTGACTTGGATACATTAACGTTCACTCTTTGTGCAGTCAAGTTTTATGAGTTCTGACAAATACGTAAGGCCATATATCCACAGTACCATACATTACATCCTGTATGGTACAGTACATTACAGTACCATACAGGATAACTTTACCAGCCTGAAATGTACCTACTCCATCTTCACTCCATTCCCCAAACTCTTGATAGCCATCAAACTCTTCTACCATCTCTGTAGTTTTGCCTGTTCCAGATTGCCATATAATTACAATCATACAGTATGGATGATTGGTTTCAGACTGGTTTCTTTCAATCAGCAATATGCATTTAAAACTCATCCATGTCTTCATCATTTGTTTTTCTTTTAGAATAGTATACCATCGCATGAACACAGAGGTGTGTTTTCTTGTCCATTCACTGGTTGAGTAACGTGTTGGTTGCTTCCAATTGTTGGTGATTATGGAAAAAGTTGCCATTAAAGAGTCACATGCAAGTTTCTGTGTAGGGCATAAGTTTTCAAATCATTTGGGTAAATATCTAGGAGTGTGATTGCTGGGACTTATGGTAAGATTATGTTTGGCTTTGTATAAAAAATGTGAAATTGTCTTCCAAAGTGGCTGTACCATTTGCATGCCCACCAAAATGAATGAGAGTTCTATTTCTCTGCATCCTGTGTATAATTAGTCTTTTGGATTTTGGCCATTCTAGTAAGAGAGTAGCAGTATCTCATTGTTTTAAGTTGTAATTATCTAATGACAAATGATGTTGGGCATCTTGTCATATGCCTACTTGCATTCACATATCTCCTTTGGTGAGGTGTCTGTTCATATCCTTCGCCCATTTTAAAATTAGATTGTTTGCTGATTGTTGAGCTTTAAGTGTTCTTTGTATATTTTAGACACCTGCACTTTATCAGACATGTGTTTTGCGGATATTTTCTCTCATACTTGTCTTTTCATTTCCTTATCAGTGTCTTTTTCATAGGAGAAGTTTTTAATTTTAATAAAGTTCAATTTATTGAGCTTTTCATGGATTATGATGTTGTAGTTGTATCTAGAAGCTTATCGCCAAACCCGAGATCACCTAGATTTTCTACTCTGTTTTATTCTAGACGTTTTATAGTTTTGTATTTTGCGTTTAGATCCATGATCCATGTGGAAAGTTTAATGTCTGCCTTTAGGGTCTTTTCTTTTTCTTTGTATATGGACATCCAGTTATTCTAGAACCATTTGTTGAAAACTCTCCTTGCCCCATTGAATTGCATTTGCTCCTTTGTCAAAGATCGGTCGACTGTATTTGTGGTCTTCCATTTCTGGGAGAAAATATAGAGTCTTTCAACAGTAGGTATGATGTTACACAGGGTATTGTGTGTAACACCTTACCAGCTTGAGGTAATTTCCCCCTTTTCTAGTTTGCCAAAAGTTTTTGTCATGAATGGGTGGGTGTTAGTTTTGTCAACTGCTTTTTCTGAATCAATTATTAGGATCATGTGATTTTTGGCTTTGGCTGTTAATCCTGTAGATTACATTGATTGATTTTTCAAATATTGAACCAGCCTGGCATACTTAGAATAAGTCCCACTTGGTCTTGGTATATAATTTTTATACATAATTAAATTTGACCTGCTAATATTTTGTTGAGGGTTTTGCTTCTGTGTTCATGAGCGAGTTTGGCCTATACTTTTTCTTTCTTGTATTGTCTTTATCTGGTTTGGGTATTAATGTTGGCCTCAGGGAATACATTAGAAAGTATTCCCTCTGCTTCTATTTTCTGGATGGGATGGTGGAGAAATGATATAATTTCTTCTTTAAATTGTGTACAAGTAACCAGAAAACCATCTGAATTTGGTGCTTTCTTTTTTCGAAGGTTATTTATTATTAATTCAATTTTTTAATAGATACAGTGTTATTCACTTTATCTATTTCTCTTCATGTGGGTTTTGGTAGTTCTGCTGAAAGCCTGACATTTCGTATTGCACAATAAGAACTGATGTAAATAAAGCTTTAATATTAGACTATATGTTAATCTGGTTAACAATAAATAAAAGATATTTTACATATATATATATATATAGCTTTGAAATGAAAACCTACAAGGATTTTCTATTATCAATAAAAGTGAGTTCAAATTCTTTAGCTTGGCAAAGGCCTTCACGTTTTGGCTGCAGCCTAACTTTTCAGCCTTCTTTTCAAGCAATAATGATGCTATCATTTATTGAGCCCCTACTATTTATAAGTGTTTTTTAAAATATTTTATTTATTTATCTTTAGAGGAGAAGGGAAGGAAAGAGGGAGAGAAACATCAATGTATGGTTGCCTCTCATGAGTCCCCTGCTGGGAACTGGCCTGCAAACCAGGCATGTGCCCTGACTGGGTATCGAACCGCTAATGTTTGATTCACAGGCCCGCGCTCAATCCACTGAGCTACACCAGCCAGGGCATTTATAAGTGTTTAACACAACAACACTGCAAGTTATGTGTAAGTGTCTCCGTTTTACAGATGTGAACTCTAGATACAGAGAAGTGAAGTAACTTGCCATGATCACATAGATAGTAAATGACTAGGCTAGGATTGGATTTGAGGTCTGCCTGGTTCTAATTCCCATGCTTTTCCTCATTAATCCTCAACATGTATTCTCCCTATCAGGCCCTCCAGTTTAACTCAGTCAAATCTGTCTGTCCCTCATCTCCCAAACATACCAATGTCGCTAGCTCTCTTCCCCCAGATGCCTGATCCACCTGTCTCAGGAATGGAATCATCAACCAAAACACTTTAAATAATAAAGGCATAGTTATTTCACATATGCAAAATTTGGAGGTGTGTGGTCCAGGGTTGACAGAATGGCTCTGCAGTGTTGCCAATGACCCAGACTTGTTCATCCTGGTACTCTGCTGTCTCCATTGTCTTGGTGATGTCTCTAGATGTAACGTTGACTAGAAAGCCAACTCAACTTTAAGACTCTTATATTCATAGGTCAGGAATCCAAGCAAAATGGGACAAAAGGCAAGAAATATTTTCCAGAATTTAACTGGGTAAAACTAGACCCTAAACTACCCCCAGATCCATCAATTGCAAAGACAACAGGATTGCTATAGGATGTGGTCTATTTCCCAGAAATGCCCATATTGCTGTTCAGACAAAATCAGGGATCTGGAAGCAATGAGAAGGGAAGAATGACTCTGGAGGCCAGCTCTGGAGTTTGCCAGATCACCCACTCTCTAATGCCCAGATCAAGCATGGTGCCCTGCCCCAACGACCTTACCACACCAAGTGGCATGGTTTTGTCTTTGCACAGAAGTCTCGCAGGTATCGCCTCTACATGTGATTAGCTTTGAATTCTTGTATTATAAGTTATTTCAAGTCTTTTCAAGACTCTATATTCTCTTTAAAGATATCTTATCAGTGTCACAGTCAGTGACTGTGTCTTAGGCATTGCTTTCTCTCCCACACATCCAGGATGTGGTGGACACATGGAGTGTTTCCTTGAGGCACACAGTGTGGCCTGGTCAGCAACATCACCTGATCGGCTGCGCACTCCTAGTTTCTTATTTCTTGGATATCTGCATTCCTCATCTTTCTTCTAGTTACATATGTAAAATAAGAATTTGAGAAAATAAGTAGTTTTGAAAGTGATGAATACATAAAATTGATTTTAATACATAATTCACAGAATGAGTAACAGTAGACTTTGAAAATAGAGTCCAATCTTCTGAAGTCAAGAGAATTCTCATTAATAAACAAAGTAGTTTAAAAGACTGTGGCTTTGTACTAAGGCATCTTTCCCTCTATTGCAAATAAACTAAAAAAAACATTTTCACTCATTGTTTTGATGGTGCTATTTGACACTTTGAGATAATGATACCAGTTAAGAATATTGAGAAGCCAACAGACCAAGTTGTTGGCTGAAAAGCTGTATTTGCAGTGTAAATTGCAATTGTGACTTTTCAAATTTCCAAGCGTGTATTTAAATCAGCTAGGCTGAGAGAGAAATCTGCCTAAAAACCAGATTTATAGTCAGTTTCTCAGTGTCGTCAGTGGGATGGAGAAGAGAGAAGGAAGCCTGGGCACAGGGAGGGGGTGGTGGTAAGATGCTCGGCCCACTCCCAGGATCCGAGAGCAATCTGCTTGGTCTTCATTTCTAGTAAGATCACCCAGGACAGTAACTGATTCTTACTTCCATAAAATAAGATACCGTACCAGGTAATTTAAACACATCATTCTTAATTAATTTGTTTAGCAATCCACCAACATAAGTGCTATAATCCTGATTGTGCCAAGGGAGAAACTGATAGTGCAATTGCCTGAGGTTACAAAGCAGCGATGGACCCGAGGGTCTTCCGACAGCTGGCAGACTCCAAAAACCGAATTCTACCCTGCGTTTCTCCCGGAGCGTGGTTTCCCTCCTTGGCTGCTCATTAGAATCACATGGAAGCCTAAACTCTCCTACTGCCCAGGCTACATCCCAGACCAATTTAATTACCATCTTGGGGGTTGAGGCCCAAGGTCCTCACTGATTCTAAAGTGCAGCCAAAGTTAAGAACCAATGTCTTAAGACGATAGCTTTTGCAAAATAGATACAGAAATGTTATGGTATATTGATTTTAAATTTGTTAACATAAGGTGTGGGGTGGTGAATAAAACACTGCTCTGGGTTCATCTTGCCATTTGCTCAATATAAGCCTTGAAAAGTCAGTAAACGATAAAAAAGGAAATGTTTCATCATTGGAAAGTATAGAGAAGAGCATAATGACCAGCTATATCCAATCTCACTTCAAGCTAAAGTTGTGCTGTATTAGTTTCAGTTTTTCTTAATAATGAAAATGATGCATGTACATTAGAAAATTCCTCTGTTTCTGACCTTATTACCATCTCATTCCGATTGCGTTTGTCATTTCTGTTCATGCTTTCATATACTTACTATTGTATATATATCATCATGAACTGTATACTAATATTTTCGTCAAAGATGGACTGCATAAACAACCATGGCCCCATAAAATCATAATAGAGTCAAAAAATCCCTGTTGCCTAGTGACATTGCAGCTGTTGTAACTTCATAGCACAATGCATTACCCATATGTTTTTGTTGGTACTGCTGTACAGCGTGTATGAAGTCTAGAGTAGTGCACAGTGATGTTCCAGGCCTTCACACTCAGTCACTGCTCACTCACTGACTCACCCAGAGCAACTTCTAGCTCTGCACACTCCACTCATGGTAAGCGTCCTACACAGGTGTGCCACTTAAAAAATCTTTTATACCGACCCTGGCTGGTGTAGCTCAGTGGATTGAGTGCAGGCCTGAGAACCAAAGGGTCGCTGGTTCGATTCCCAGTCAGGGCACATGCCTGGGTTGTGGGCCAGGTCCCCAGTAGGAGGCGTCTGAGAGACCACCACACATTGATGTTTCTCTCCCTCTGTTTCTCCTTCCCTTCCCCTCTCTCTAAAAATAAATAAATAAAATATTTTAAAAAATCTTTTATACCATATTTTTCCTGTACATTTTCTGTGTTTAGGTATGTTAGATACACAATACACAATATTTATCACTGTGTTATAATCGCCTACAGTACTCAGTACAGGCACATGCTGGACAAGCCTGCAGCCTAAGCGCAATAGGCTCTGCCATAGAGCCTAGATGTGCCGTGGGCAACCCATCTAGGCCTGTGTAAGCGCACTACATGATGTTCTCACAATGACAGACCTGCCTAACTACAAATTTCTCAGAATGTATCCCTGTCATTAAGCGATGCATGACTGTTACGTACATGTATTTATCTATTAAAGTGTGCATGCTTCAAACTTCATTTAAATGGAACATATACCACAAGTTTCTGCAACTTATTGTTTTTGTTTTTTTTAATGTTATATTTTTGAGATTTATCCATGTTGACCCACAAGGTTATAGTGTTCCATTGTATGTATTTGTAGGAGACCATTCTGCGTGGCGTGGGCCCAGCCCCCAGTGACAAACACTTACTGCAAAATAACTTCCTAAAATCCATGCCAAACCTTCCAAGGACGAGTGTAACCTGTTCAACCGCTTTTGCCTTTTCCTTTGCCAGTATCCCTCTTCTGTGATGGGATTGCCGACATCCTCTCCTTTGTTTTCTGTAGAAGGTAACCACCTAATGCGAACCTGTGTGCATAGTTAATGAGGACCTTCTTGTAATGTGCCCAGAAAGACAATAAAAGCTCATTGGAGTGAGGGCCGAGGCTTTTGCTCCCCTTGAGAGAGAAGCTGCTAGCTCTTTTTCTCCACAGGATTCGGTAGTCTGTGTGAATTTCTGTGTTTCAGTTACAACACCGTGGACCCCATGAGCCAGGGTCTGCGACATGTATCACCAATTACTAATCTACTCTGCTGGTCATGGGTATTTGAATTGTTTCTAATTTTCCATTAAAACAAGCCTGCCAAAAATGTTTCTGATTACACATCCCCATGTGCTAATATGTACGAGTTCCTTTAGGAAATACGGTCAGAAAAATTATTATTGAGTTGAATGGCACGTATGTTCTCACGTTTATTAGATTTGGCCAAATTGCTCTTCAGGGTAGTTTCTGTCCTTGTAGTGTAGGGTTGTCCTTGACAACCCTAGATATTACTAAATTTTTAATTTTGACCAAACTGAGCAATGTGAAATGGTTTAAATTGCTTTAATGTGCATTTGCCCAGTTATTAAATGATTTCAGTACTTTTCCTGTATTTCTATCGTCTTTTCATAACTTTTGTCCATTTTTCTTCTGTCTCGTTTGTCTTTTCTTTATTGATCTTTAGGCCATTTTTATGCATGTGCTACACTAATCCTTTGCCAGGTATTCACACTGCAAGTTCTTTTCTGGTTTGTGGCTTAGATATTTAATTTATGGTATTTTTTGGTGAGAAGACTTTACTGGATGTAGTCAGATACAACGATCTTTTCCTTTGTGGTTCACAATTTTAAAAAACTTAAAGAAGCCCTATACTCTGAGGAGATAAAGATATTTATCTGTATTCTTTTCTAAAAATTTTAGTTTCCACATCTAAGTCCTTAACCACCTGGAGTTTAATTTTGGGTTCACTTTGTATTAATTAGAAGAGGCTAGGTTATGTTGAAATATCCCCAAATCCCCCAACTTATGTTGCATATGTACTGTTGTCTTCTGTGAGAGTGCGGTCTCTGCTCACCGTGGCTTCTGTTCACCACAGTCCCTTGGGGACCCAGGTTGATGAGGGCTTATCCAGACAGGGCATTCAAGGTACTACAGCTAGGAGGAGAGCGTGGTGAGTCACACAGCGGCACTTAAGGCTGTGCTTAGAGGTGACATGTATCTTCTGATCACATTCAGTGGTCAAAGCAGGTCATGTGACCATGTCTAACTTTAGACACTGTCTTCTATCCAGTGAAGGAGTTCAGAGGGGGCAGGGAAGCACAAGAGGAAGAGAGAACTGGAGTATTCTATGAATAAAATTAATTTTTTATGGGAATAATCAATTCTTCCAACCCCATTTTTGCAAGAGGACTCCATGCTTTCCTGACTGATGTATGACGCCACCTCTGTCACACCAAGTTCTCACCTGGTACAGATGTCGACGTGAACAAACTGACTCCATCCTTGTAAGCTCCCCACATACTCTATTCTCACTTTAACTTTGACTAATTTAACTAGTCCTGGCCCATAAACACAGGCCTGTAGTTAATGATTGGCTGTGTTCTGTAGCCTGCACAATATAATCATGAAGATTCCTGTCAGTGATGGCCAGGAAGGCCTAACAACCGACATACATATCACACTGGTATGAGCATCGGTGCTAAGCGGTTATCCAATGCAAGGCTCCTAGCAGGTGAGGTTCCTGGCACGGATCACATGCTTTGTCTTCTCGTCTGGTCGATCATAGCACCCGGGCCACACTGTAAAACATTTGATGTGGGCACCGTGTCGTAGTGGAGAATGACCTGTGCCGACTGCTGGCTTGTCTTTTCTGGTCTGACCCAATCCCTGTAGGTAAACCACCCTACAGTAAATTCTGTTCTAGTCAATAAATTTGCTTCCTTTGTTTTAGGGTATTGGGATACCTTTATAGTTCAGGGGTCACTCACCTCCTCCCCTCCCCCTTCAGATCTACCTGGATATGAGTTTGCTTCTGACTTTCTCCTGAGTGTCATCGGTCATTCTGCCATGACACCACAGTGTTTTCATCACAATAGCTTCCCACAGCTATTCATCGGATAACTTGCAGTGAAAGACCCTAACCTTGGCTATCATCTTCAAATTTGTCTCAGCTAGTCTCCACCCTTCGCTTTTCTTATGAATCTCTAAATCAGTTTGTCATATTTTCTGAAATCCCTCCTGGGATTTTGTCTAGTGCTCCACAGCAAGCAAATACCAGTGCCAGATTATCAGCTTAGGTTTCTCTGATTCCCACATGACAGAGGAAATAGAAATGTCAGCCTGCGAACTGAGGCCAGCAAGTGGAGACAAAATAATCGCCTTGCTTTCTCCCCAAGCTCCTTGGGAGCACGGGGGCTTATTCTGGTAGCTTCTATAGCACGTCATGCGGGGCCTGCCAGAGTAATCCCCTCTCAGTGAGCGCTGGTTAAACGTAACTCAATGTGAATGTTAAATTGTGAATGGAACAAGAAGTCTAGGTGCACCCAGTGGAAAGAGGCTTGAAACATTCTCAACAGACCTGGAGAATGAAAATGCAGAGTCTGCTTCCTACCATAGGATGGCTTCATCTCTTCTCTGGAGAGCAGAGGGAGGCCTCCAATGACGGAGGAGGGACGGAATTTCTCATCAGCACCGGGAGCCAGGCATTCTGGAAATGAAACCTGTTTGCCAAGTCTTCCTAAAGCATTGATCTCTGATCATGAGTCAGCTAGTCCCCAGGCACCTCCTGCCAGCTAGCTCATACGAATTAATTAGCCCATCACTCTGGTTATTTCTCCCTGGGGCAAATGGCCAGTGTTCATACAACAGATGCTCACTGAATCAGACTGAAGGGGAAATGGCAGCAGTCTAGCTCTCCATCCATTCTGAAATGTGACTGCTTGGAAAAAAGAATGCAATGGGATCTATCAGAGTAGATGTTTCCCACATCCCCTTGATTTCTCCAGTGGCACCTTCCCATTACCAGTATTGCTGTATGACTCAGCTCTGTTTCCTTCACTGCCCTTTTGTGTAGTGGGGAAGGAAGACGCCGTGCTTGGCTTGGGAACTGCGCTTTGTATGAGTCAGGCAGCCAGCCTGTTAGCATTGGTTTGTTTTGGGGGGCGGGCACTGTGTTGGGCTGGAGGCTCTGCAGACGCCAGAGGGGAGTGTGCACTGTGTTCTTGCCCTTTAGTTTGCAGCAGTGAGGCCAGAACTCAGAGGCTGTTTATTTCCATCCAGGTACCTAGCACTTTTGCTGCCTCGGCATGAATGATGGTGCCCCGGTGATGGGGTGAGCTGGAGATGCACACATACTTTTTTTCTTCTACACAGCATGTTTTTATTGACTGCGAAGTAGAGCACTATATGAAAAAATAGCGAAACATAACATCTGCTCGTATCGCTAATAATTATATGACAAAAACATGATGCCCACAAACGAGGCAACTGGAGTTATTAAATAACTGAATGCGTTGCCCAGGAGCAATGGCTCCATCCCCGAACTTTCCCTTGGAAAAGTGAACATCTGTCCTCATGGGGAAGGAGATCTTTATTAAATAGGAAGTTGAATGAAGTAGCTTCTAGGGTTTCTTCTGTGTTAGTTTCCTGGGACTGTCGTAGCAAAGTTCCACAAACCTAGTGGCTTAAACAACAGGAAATTATTGTCGTACAGTTCCGGAAGTGGGACGTCTACGATCGAGGTGTCGGTGGGGCCACACTCCCTCTAACGGCTCTGGGGAAGGGGCCGTTGGTGTCCAGGCCTCCCTTGGAGCTTCTCACACTTCCTTGACCTGTGGCAGCATAACTTCAGTCTTCGTTTGGCATTCTCTCTGTCTGCGGGTCCCTTTTCATAAGGACACCAGTTATATTGGATTAGGGCCCAACCCAGTTGAGGATAACCTTACCTTAACTAGTTACATATGTAACTATCTGATTTCCAAATAAGGTCACATTCTTAGGTTCTAGGGGCCAGTATGTCAACATATGGATTTGGGGGGGAACTCAATTCAACACATACAACCTTCCAACTCTCTGATTCAAATAGTCTCAAGTAATATAAAAGTCTAATTAAAATGAATAGTCATTTACATTATTTCTTAACTGTTTTTAGGTATTTCTCCAACCCTGGTATTCCCCGTGTTTGGACTTAAAGAGAACACATCTCTCTTCTCACCCTGTGTTCTTTTCTGAAGTTCTTTAGCTTTCCGGTGGAGTGTGTGTGCGTGTGTGTGTGTGTGTGTGTGTGTGTGTGTGTGTGTTGAGCTCCACCAGGGCTGACTGCCAACCACCTTTGCTTACCTCTAACAAGAGATCCTTAGATCTGAGAATACCTAATGGGAATATAATCTGGGCTTTAGATCAGCAGGTAATTCGATTCTCTCAGTAATCCCTCTGCTCTCTCTTTGCCTCTGCGTTTGCCAGCCGGCCCTTCGGGCACTGTCCTTTTGCAGCCCGAGGGGAGCCGCTTCCACATGCGCCTTAGCAGTCTGCCCTTTGAACCTGGAGTGTGTGTGGATGGTTCCCTAGCACCCAGCCCATACTCAAGATGTAAAACAAACTTCCCAACACCCGATCATCACATGACACCCCCTAGTGAATCGGAACCCAGTGCAACCCGGAAATAAAAGCATTTAACATGTGATGAATGATTCTGTCACAGCAGGAGAAAGGCAAAACAACGCATTAGGAAAAAATCTTGCCCACTGGCTTCTCTGGTAATAGTGGGAATAGTCTTCTTATAGGCTGAAAGGAAAATAATCATGAAATAAATTTACATTTTTAGTACAATTTCAGCTGTAGGGGGGAAACCAGAAAAGGAGCAGGAGCCACTGGAGGCAGCGTGCTAACAGTAGTTACGGACGGATCGTAGAGTGAAGGCGATTTTAATTTTTTTGCCAGTACTTTCTAAGTGTCTTTCAGATAGCCCGTGTTTCTCTGGTCCTCTATCTTTCTTTCGGTGATGAAGTTTCTTTCGGTGACACAAGTTCCTGGCCCTCGAAGGCTGCGCCGTGTGTCACAGGACCTGCTGGACGCAGTTCTCTGCCAGCTGAAGGTGTTCACTCAATATTGGTTGAATGAGTACAGAAGAAAGACGGTTTGGGCTGTGGAGTTTCGTGTGAGAACTAGTGCAGCGTGGGTATTTTTCTCATTTTCCTTTCCCATTTCACTTCCAAAGTGTATCACATGCAGGATATGTATATGATCGGGGTCATTTCTGGCCTTCAACCTAAAGGCCAGAAATGGTCCCATAAACTGCTTGTGGTGCTGCCCAATTATACAGGCTTTCTCCTCCATTATCTCAGTAAAAGATACTTGTTATTTTGTTGCTGGAAATGAATGAGCTGGGAGGGGACATGTTTGGAAAGAGATTTGAGGATGAAGCCGAGAAGTCTGGCTTGCTAGCTCTCTCTGTATGTATATATACAATTGTGTGGTGACTGAGGCCTGGACCAGAATACATACATTTATTTCAAATTCCAGGGTGAAGGCAAAAGTCAATGTACTTCCTCAACCCATGCAAATCTCCATAGCAACAGAAATAGATGGGCCTCCCAGGTGTGAATGATGAAGAGCCAGTGACCCCTGCAGGAAAGACACCACTCAGCCGCCATGACTTTTCCCAGCGACACGCCGCTCTTGCCCCAGTAACTAACTCCATGGTGAACTGCTCTGAACACCAGTAAAATGGAAAGTTCCTTATTAAGATTCTTGTTTTATGACCTAAACAGAAGACTTCAGGCTAGTTCCAAAATGAGTGTAGGCGAACAGTCCAGAGCCCTCCAATGGTAAATTCTCAGGGCAACTCACAGAAATTCTCAGATGTCTCCATTCAAGGTTATGGCCACATAGCTACGTTCCCTGCTCCACCTGATGCTTCTTTTATGCAGCATAAAAAGAAGGAATGAAAACATCTGCTTCCCTAAGTTTCAGGGGAGCATTTCCAGCAGGAAGTTGGGCTCTTCTTTGGCACTGCTCCAATAAGGACCCATCTGTGGGATTTCAAGGCTCCTTTAACAGAACATCACCACTGCTCTTTGTCCCAAATAAATGGCTCATCTCACTGAGACTCCACGGGAGACTAATGAAAGCCCAGAGCAGAGGAAGAAATTTGCATCTCAGAGACAGGGTTCTTTATACCTGCTAAAGCTTTGTATTTCGTTGAGATTTTACTAAAAACAAATATCCTCTTTTGCAGACAGGAAACGACCCCTTCTATAGTCGAGCTGACAGGAAAGTTTGCAAGTGGTTTTCAAAGAGACGCCCTGGGGGCCATCCTCCCTTTGGTAGCACACCCCTCCTTGTCACGTGTTCAGTTTGTCCTGCCGTCAACTTGACGTCAGCAGCTTGACAGCCAAAGCTGCCTTTTGTGTTCTTTCCAGAGTGAAAGTGTCCCATTCCCTACAGAAAGAGAGCTTAAGACTTACACTCTGATAACAGTTTGAGTTCATTTTTTTCTGGTTTATTGTTTTTTTTATAATACAACAAGAGTTATTGATTTACTCTAGGATTCTTGTACCACATTTTCTCTGTGCCTGAGTGATGCCCGGCAGGCAAATCAGGTGAAGCCGGTAACTTGGGAAGGTGTTTCCAGCACGGTGTTGAGTGTATGTCTTTGTAGTTTGCCAGGGGTGTCAAAGTCATTGTCACCGGGGGCCACATCGGCCTCGAGGTTGCCTTCAAAGGGCCGAAATAATTTTAGGACTGCATAAAATGTAACTACTCCTTAACTGTTAAGGAGTTGAAATTACAGTCGGCCCTTTGAAGGCAACCACGAGGCCGATGTGGCCCCCGGTGACAATGAGTCTGACACCCGTGGTTTAGGCCGAATTCCCTTCCCTCCCCTTCCCACTCTTCCCCTCCCCTGCCTTCCATTTCTCTTAGCCTGATATGAATGATGAGGATTCACACGCCTCCCTCCCTCAGGTTCCCTCCCTTCCTCAAATCATCTCCCTCCCTCCCTCCTTCTTTTTCTTCCTTTATTCCAGGCATAAATGTTTTTTAGAATCCATGGCTCCCTTAGGGTGGAGGAATGAGAACCTGTATATGGAATTGTTCTTATCTTGTACTATGCCCTCATTTGAATTTTCCCAACATACGAATCTCATTTCAGGGACTCTTTCTCGCTCTGCATTCTCTACACGCATTTTCCAGAGCCTGTCACCAGTAGCTTTTTTCACGGGGGCCTTTCCAGGGTGGCTACCCTGACCTGTCATTGAAAACAGCGCACCGCTGACTGGTTCCTGCTGCCATCTGAGAGAGACTCAATTGGGAGGGTTTTTTTTTTTTTAATTTCTTTTTTCTCTGTCTTTTTTTTTAAAACCTGACAATTTTCTCCAACTCACCCGAGATTTAATTTAATTTCACGATCCTTTTTATGTTTTGACATTTAAGAAATGAAAACGTCAGTGAGATTATCTCCTAGCAGAGTTTGATCTCAAATTACACAGACTTTACCAAAACAGTGATTCGTTTTGCCTGTCTGTTTTCTGTTGACGGAGACTCGAGTGATGGGCGGGGCTCTGAGTGTGTCAGCCTGCGACCAGGTGGGGAGGAGCCGGTTACTACTCTGCCACTTACTACCGCTGCGTTCAGGCCGCCTGCCTTCTCTGCCTCGGTTTTCCTGTCTGTAAAACAATCAATAAAGGTCCCTTTCTAAGTGGATGTTTGCTCTGCGCCTTTTTTTTACTTAGTAGCAAGTTTTTTTTCTTGTATTGTCAAACATCTCTCTGAGATAAAGTCAGATAAATTCTAGAGAGTCAGTAAAAGTTAGAGGTGTCAACAAGTTTCTCAGCCTTGGATCAGAGGACTTCCTTTCCTGTGACCATCAGAAAAGATGTTTTTTGGGTGCTATTCGTGGGTGTTCTGGGCAGCCTGCCACCCCATTACTCTGTGCAGTGTGCAACTGGGCTTCGGGAGAGTCCTTCGGGGGTCGCTTTTTCTCCATTTGTGAACCGGACACGTTGACTTCTATCTCCCCTACCTCGGAAAGCTGTTATTAGGTTACCTGGACTGCCTGCCTTAAAATGCTCTGACCTCATTAGAATTTTTTTTCCTGTTTTCCTGTTGTTTAAATTCTTCTGGGTGGGATGAAAACAAAATTCATCCCTGTAAACATTTGTACCGGGTCCAGGCATACGTCAGAGATACTAAGTTCCAGACCTTTGCAATAAAGCGAGTGTTGCAACAAAGCAAATCATAATCTTTTTGCTGGTGGAGGGTCTTGCCTTCAATTTCTAAATAATGCAACATCTGTGAAGTGCAATAAAGTGAATCACAATAAAATAAGGTACACCTGGATTAATCATATAAATGCTGCCATTATCAAGTAGTCTTCAGCCTCAAAGAGCACACAAAATATACGGTTGCGTGAAACAGACCACACTGAAAGCTAGAGAAATAAATGCTGGACTCAAGTCTGTTTTGCTTTGTTTGTTTTGTTTTTTAAGAAGAGAAAACCCTGTCATGGGGTGCTGCCAATGGACATGTCCACAGCACTGAAAGTAAGTTACTTCAATGAAATTCCTGTTCAGTCCATTACCTTTCTGGAATATGGCACCTGAATTCAAGTAACACAGGAGAAAACATAGGCTAATTCTGTGTATAGCAGCCTCAGATCTTTCTGCATCTGCTGTCGGAGCTGTCTTCACTCCTACCGGCTGCTTCCAGGACACGCGGGCCCCAGCCAGCAGCATGGCCAGTCCCTTCTGCCACAGACGCTGCAGCCCCCAGACGGCTCCCGCCACGGCTGGTCCTTTCTGCCACCCACCCCCTCCGCCCCAGCGCTGTGCGGATTTGCTGCTTCCCCTGCACAGATGTCTTCAGCTGCGTCCAAAGCCTGTCTCTGTAAAGTTCGTGCACACATTGGAAATATTCAGAAAATGTAGAGACATGGGATGAGGCCAATTCTTGCATCGCTATTGCCGTTTGACTCACGAAGACTGTCTCTGAATGTTCGCTAAAAAACGGGGCTCTTCAGCGTGAACGTCAGAGGCTTCCCCAAATTTGGGATAGAAAAGCATCTTATGAGAGTGGGTCTTGCCCAGTACACTGTTCCCTCTTTGCCTCATGTTTATTTCCTGCCACGCACAATCAATTTTTGAAAGTTAAAATCTCTCCACGTGCTCCTTCACAGTGTTTCACTGTTTGCAGCCTTCACCAACTACAGGTGTTGTCACGAATGAGCACATTCTGTCCTCAGAGATCAATCTGACTCTCACCAGAGCTTAGGTGCCTAACAATAGGATCACATTGAACTAGAACATGAGGCGCTGGGATCGCTGCTTGCTTAGGACCTAAGCACCGCGTTCGAGATGCGTAGATCAGCAGAGTAAATGCCTGCAGAGGTGGAAATAAATAGACAGGCCATGCTAAGTGTGTGTTTTGCACTTTATTCCCAAGGAATAGTGAATTTGCTGATAAACTTATAATGCGGACTGTTTGAATTAATACATATTTGTGGTTGTGAATTAGCAATGACAATTTTTTTACCTGTGTCTGAAACTTTACAGATTACAAAACATCCCCATGTTCCTATAAACTGAATGAGTAGACAAGAACTGATTAGGTGATGATTTTGAAGAGGGACCTGCTGTTCCTCATCCTTAGAAATTCAAAAAAATGCCCTGTAGGCCTTTATCTCTGTTGGCTCAGTGTTGCTCCAGCCCTTCCAGAAGCATTTTTCTGGTGGGCTATTAAAGTTTCTAGCTGTCTTCTGGTTGTAGAGCCTGCATTCCTAAGCATACTGGGGTCAGTTCTGAATTGAACCCTGCTCGGTGTATTTCTCCTCTGATACAGGTTTCGGAAAGTCACCTAGCCACACACAGGACCTGCCCAACTCTCAGAATTTCCCCTTGCTCATTTGATCAGGCAAAGTACGCTACGTGGTTTCCAGAGGCGGGTGAGGAGGTGCTCACACACAGGCATGCCGTGCTCGCACAGGTGGGAAGGGGAGGTGGGAGAAATTATCCCAGGGAACTGTGGCAGAGTTTGGCTGGTTGATGACAACCCCGTTTCCTCTTCCTCCTGGACATTGACTAGACCACCCTTCCAACCTCCCCAGCAGTTTCAGACTCTTTTGTTAAGTCACTGAGGCTTCTGCCTGTGTTTATTTTAGCAGCCAGCAGTTAATACAATAACCTTCAAGGTTCTGTAACAGTGTGAGATTCTAGGATTCTAAACCAAGGTTCAGTTCTAATTCCTTCTCACTTTCTCATCATTCATGGTTGATTCTTTTGCCTTTCTCTCCTTCTGGGTTTCCACAGCATTTCCATTCCCTCCCCTTTTATTTTTATGGGGCCTCTGTTTCACTCACAGACAGGAAGATGGCTAATGTGGTTTAGCCTTTCCATCTCTCCAGCTCAACAGCAAGCGTGCTTTCTGGGCATGCGTTTAGCTGGCCGTGGTTGCCACTTGGGACGGGGGATAGGATGGGCTGAGTGCATGGAGCAAAGCCTGGCACAGAAACAAGAGTGATACAGCCCCAGGATGTGGCGGTAACAGATGGCATTTGACAGAGCAGATTACGGGGCCCGAAGCGGGCACGGGGCGGAATCCGCGGGATCACGGTGCTTACTGAGAGAGGTGTCTGCAGGGGACAGCTGGGCTCTGCTTCCCCAGCACCACCGACGCTGAGCTCTGTTCGCCCACACGGCCACTCGCGGTGGACGCTGAGTGTGCAGGTGCCGACAGACTCCAACAGTCCTCCTGGGCTTTCCAAGTGGGTCCCTAACACACGTCACAACCTTTACGTAATTAATAGAAGCAGAACTTCGGAGAAGGGCTTCATGAAATTTGTTTTTAACGGAAACTAATTATTGATAAACCAAGGGAATCAACTCTAATTAGCATAAACTTCTTCCTGAGAAATTGGCTGCTAGTTTTAGAGTGTTTCAAAGAAAAAAAATTACTTTAAAGTGTATCTTTCTGAAATTTGTGTTTTTGCTTTAAAAACTTTTAAAAATCATCATCATCATCGTCATTTTTAGAATCTGAAGAAAGGTTAGAATTCTGGTTCAAGAGATTGAAACTCTTGACCAATACTCTGATTATTCTTCTTAACATGCAGGGTCTGGCTGAAGTAGACCCTACTTGCGTGTGGTTGGTAGGATAATAACATAGGTGTGATAATTTATAGTTTTAACTTGTACATTTCACCTAATATGCACATGGTGGGCTTGAGTGTAATATTATGTTACAGAGTTACATGCTTATGATTTTGTAGTAAAAGATTTTGTAATAAAAAGGGGCGTTATTTGTGCCGGGCCCTGTATATGATAAAGTGTGATGAACGAGTCTGCTGAGCCTCTCATCTGGGTGGAGGTAGTGCGCATGTGTGTGTGTGCGTGTGTGTGCGTGTGTGTGCGCGTGTGTGTGTGTGTGTGAGGAGGGGAGAGAAAGAGAGACTATCACCAAAGACTTTCAGATATAACCATTTTTATACATAATGTTTGTCAGTTACTGTTGACCGCGATGAATGTATGACCATACTCTCATACACAAATATGAACACTAAGGTGCTTTACTTAATTTAAAAAATTGCATTGTTTGAATATATTTATTCACCTGAAGCCTTTTAATAAAGTGCTTCTTACGGAGAATTGGATTCTCCATAAGCAGCACCGAAGGGGAGACAGTTACCAGCTGCGGCATAGAGTATCTGAGGGTTTTTATTCTCTTCCTTTACTTGACTCTTTGATGTTGCATAAGCTATTCACAAATATTGGTTGCTGTTGACACTGAAACCAACAAATATATTTAGCACCATACACCAGAGGTTGAAAAATAAAGTTTTAATTAACCTTCAGGGAATTTTATAAGATCATAGGTTTAAGAAAAAAAAATAGAGGCAGGGAGTTACCTGACAAAGGTAACATGTATTTCCCCCTGACTTTTGGGTGTGACCACAGGCAGAAATGACCCCTGACCCACCCATTTAAGGCAGTAGATTACCAGAGAAAAATGTTGTTTTCATACTTTGAGTGACCCAATACAATGGCCATGCCCTGCTGAGAAGGACACTAACATCCAATGAATGTGTTCCTATGATTAGTTTGAAATTTCAAAGCCCACCAGCCCTAGGCTAAGTTGTGAGAAGGTGTGCTCTGCTCCCTCCTCCTTTTTGGCATCTCCTCACTCAGAGAACCCTCCTCCCTGCCCAGGACCTGGTGCCCTCCTGCTGCTTCCTCCTTCTCTAAGGTTTGGGGAGCCCAGTCCTTGCAGGTAGCCTGTCTTCTCCCACCTCCCATCACCTGGGTCCAGCTTACCCATCAGGATGCCCATCCCTTGCTCTCACTTTCCAACATCTCTGTGTTCCAGACATGGTGCCATGTGTTGCATTGAATCCCTAGGATCACCCTCTACAGTAGGCATTCATATTCCTACTGTAGGAATTCCTACAAGGAAGCTGAGGTGAGAGAGGCCAGTGGCGCGCCCAAGCATTGCATACATGGAAGAGGCCAGTCCTTTCCTTCCCTTGTGTTCCCTTTTCTTAAGGGAGGTTTCCTGGATATAATGACTGCTGCTCTCCTCCACTCCTCCCCGTGAGTCTTCTGTCACTTAGACATAGTCGGCCACCATTCAGTGGGCTGTGTGCTTTTCCTTTGGACTAGCCGGTCCCATAGCCGGTCAACTCAGGTGCTGCATTTTCTTCCCTTCACTCTCTTCACCACCCGCTTCAATCTACTCTCCAACACTTCCGAGACTCAGTGTTCTCAACGGCATCACTGTGCGGCTCTCAGGCTGGACCTGCAGGGCCAGGCCACTTGGCTGGAGATGCTGGAGTAGGGATGGGCAGCCGGATGGCCTGAAGGAGTAGGTCTCCAGGATCATGCTTCTTGTGCCCTCCCCAATCTGCTCTCTCTCACTCCTCCCCCCTCCTTCTCCTCTCTCTCCTCCCCACTTTCTGAGATCATCACATGGAACAGGAATGAAGCAGCAGTAGTACCTGTTCTCTCCTGGTCCAGCTCCCCCTCTCCTGCCTTTAGCATGCATCCCCCCTACCACCACCACCACCTGGCCCCCCACCACATCGCCTAGACTCCTCTGCCTGCCTCTGTCGGTCAGGGTCCAATAGGGAAGCAGAAATCACACTGTAAGTGGCACTTGGGAAGTTTAATATAAAGATTTATTAATTCTAGCAAGAGAGTAACTATAAAGAGGTAAAGTAACTCTAAAGAATATTCTAAGGCCGATGAACAGCACCCATAGAAGGGCAAGCTTGGAAGGGGCCCCTCTCCTAGGCTGGAGTTCAGACAGCGCTGGGGAGGCTGTGATCACAGCCTGCTGGGCGGCAGATATTCTCGGCATGTTCACAGATGCTGGGCAAGGAGGGGACTGGCACCTGGAGTGGGGCTGCGCTGAGGCTGGCCGGGGAGTGCACAGAGGGCAGTGGGTGTCAGGGCCCTGCTCTCCAGCAGGGTCGGATAAGTACTGGGGCACTTGGGGTCTGCATCACAAGCACCATGGCCAGGTGGTCACCGTCAGCAATGAGCAAGCACCATGTGCTCTGGGTAGGAAGCTGGGGAGAGCCACTGGGAGCCATGCAGCCCGAGGCAGAAAGAAGACAGCAGCACACCAGAACTGGGAAGAGGAATGCTTTCCTCGGTGTGGACCCATAGCTCTCTGCCGACAAAGCTTAATATTGCATTTGCTGCGAGGGAGAAATGCTTAAAGCTCCCTTATCCCAGAGCAGGTGAAGAAACAGGAATTTGAGGCTGAAAGGCAAGAGGGTAATGGCAGGGCCCTGGCCTTGGACTGCTCCCCTGGTCTGGCTTACACCACTTCTCTGGTTTCGTTTCCCAGCACGCCCTCTGGCCTATCAGCTGGGCTGCCTAGTTGTCCCCATGTAGGTTCTGCTGGGTGGTGAGCAAGTGTTCCTTCTTCTCTCTTCAAACACTACCCATTCTGTAGGCCTGGCTCAAGGCCAGGCAGGCGTCCATGACCTGCCTCCTGCCTATTCTCTTATTGCAGTGCAGCCAGCATCGTCACATCTAATTCTGTGATTTCACAATTGTCTCTGTAATAAGACTGTGAGTTCTTTGGGAACAAGGACAGCGTATCTTTCACCTCTCCTGTGGTGCCTGGAATAATGCCTTGCCCTCATCAACCCCCAACAGATACTCCGATGTGATTGATTGATGAGCTGCAGAGCTAGTTTGAGAAATGTTTGGAAATCTCTTGAGACTACACCTTTTTCACTTGTACCCAACACACAGTCTGAGTGGTCACAAGAGATTGAGAGCCTCCTTAACATGTCACACTGCATATTTCCCTCTGGTGGTAGGAAATAGAGTTATTGCAGCAGCACCAATTAATGGCATGTAACTCCCTCCCTTAGTTCTATGTGCTGGGTGAAGGAGATGTAAAAATGTCAGGATAATGAAAATGATTTTGTCTACTCTGACCTGAGTCTCTTTGTCACTTTTTAAAAACAGAGTTGCTTTTGTAACAGGCTTATTTCTCGAGATGAAATACTGGAGATCGTAAAGTGGAGAAAGAGAATGACCCGAGCACTTTATAAGGGACAGTTTATTGGATCAATGCCATTTTGTCTTATTACCCTGGGTTTTCCCCAATGGCCTGTAAGTGATTCTTGAATCACTGTGATCTCAGCCTCAGTAGTCAGGCCTAAGATATATTAAAAGCTTCGGTCTGTGCAATGAGTCACTTGTTGTTTATCAAGTAAGGCTCTGCTACCTGCTCTGCTGGCATTTCCAGGCAGTGTTCATAAGTTATCAATTTCCTTTTTTATCTAAATGAGGTTTTCTTTGTGTGCCTCTTTCTACCACTAGACTTTGCTGATGTGTCTCTTTTGTATTTCATTAGCATTAAAAAATGTGTGTGTATGTGTAAGTATCTCACGTCACTCTGTATTAAAATTGTTCATTAACTCCTTGTGATTTTGGAATAGTGCCATCTTTAACTACATAGCCCCAGGATCTGAACTAGTGACTTATACATAGTAAAGACTCAATAAACATTATTTGAACGAATGGATGGTAGAATGACAAAGCAGTCATGGTTCTTTTGATGAAAAACACAATAACCCAATTTAACTTCTTTTAACATAAAAGAAAATTTACTGGCTCCTGTGGTTGGGAAGATCAAAGGGCATTGCGTCTAGCTTCAGACAGGATGGCATTTAGGGATTCAGACTCTATCATCAGGGCTCTGTCTTTCTCTCTTCACTGTATCTTGGTTTTTCCATCACCCACGTTTGCTTTATTCTTATAAAAGGTCTCTCCACTTGGCATAAATGAAGGAAGGAAGGAAGGAAGGAAGCCAGTGAAGGCTCTAGCCCAGAGTTTCTCAATGTGGGTGCTATTGATACTTTGGAACAGATAATTCCTTGTTGTGTGGCACTGTCCTGTGCACTACAGGACAGTCAGCATCCCTGGCTTCCAGGTATCAAATGCCATCAGGGCTTCCATACACTGTGATTACTAACCATGTGCTCACACTTGCAAGTGCCCCTTAGGGACACAGTATAGTCTCTGGTTGAGAGCCACGATTCTAGGCTTACTTTGAACACAGAGAAAACAGCATGATTCTCTGTCGCCTAGTCTTCATTATCAGTTTTTGGAAATGATTCTGATTGGCTGTGCTTGGATTGTGTTTCTACCCCTGGACCAATCATAGTATTCCATGAGTTTGAGAGTTTGGCAGAATCTGCTTGGCCCATGTATTAGTTACCTATTGCTGCATAGCAAATTACTCTGAAACTCAGCAGTTTAAAACATTCATTACCTCAAATAATTTCCGTGGGACAAATATCTGGGAGCGATTACATTGGGTGGTTTGGACTCAGAGTCTCTTAGAGGCTGCGGTCAAGCTTTGACCAGGGTGGCCATCTTCTCATGGCGCACCTGGGGTTGGAGGACCCCCTCTGGAGCTTGCCCATGTGGTTGCTTGCAGGCCTCAATTTCTCTCTGGTTGTTGGGCATGTCACCATGTGACCCCTTCATAGGCTCACCTGAGTGTCTTTTCTGCATGGCAGCCAGCTTCCCGTAGAGTGACTAACACAAAAGAGAAAGAGGAGAAGGCAGGAGAGGAGAGAATAGAAAAGCAAAGAGAACCCTATATGGAAGCCACCTTCTTCTACAACCTAATACTGGGAATGACATATTGTCAATTTTGTTGTATTCTATTGGTCATGAAGACCAGCTCTGGTACACGTTGGGCAGGTGCGACACAGGTGTGGGCACAAAGGGGCAGGATGGTCGGGTGCCATCTTGGAAGAGGCCTCCCTCAGACACGCAGGGTACAGACCTTTCTCTTTCCTGTGCACGGAAGGCAAGATCACTGGAGTGACGGCTCTGGGAAACCATGGGACTGGGGGCGAGGGAAGGCTTTTCCTAAAGGGAAGTCACAAAGTTTAAACAAAAAGTAAACGTATGACATGAATATTAAAATTGACTTTCTCTCCAACTCACTCAAGGTGGCGAAGGGGAAGGTCTAGTGAAAATAGTGCTATGAACTATTTCTTTCTACCTGTAGGTCATCCTTTGTCCCTTGAGAAGCTTTTCCTACTGTGGACTCATGTTCCTGGTCAGCATTTGTCTGTAGAAAGGCGTTCACAAGCAACTCAAGTGCTGATTTACAAGTAGGTTTCCTAGATCTTGGGAGTAGACCCATGTTTGAGTGTGTGTCTCATACAAAGTGCTTTGACAGCTGCTTACTTGCCAAAGTTTTCCTTTTGGGGAGGAGGTATGCTTTTTTCATGTTTCTGATTGACAGCAGAAAGAAGGCACCAGGTATATCCTAGTGTGTTTCCACGAGAACGAGGTAGGATGCAGGGCTGGAGCAGCCCCGGGCATAGGACACAGCTGAACCCACAAGATATGAGACAGTTATTCAAAAGGAGGTATTTTGAAACCGTGCATACAGATGGATTTTCTGTAATTCCGTTCCCCAGAGACTATGTGGAATAAGGAAGTGCTGTTTTCTCATTAGGGATTAATGGCATACAGAGGCAAGGTGATTTTTGAGACTTCTGTCTTCAAAGTACTGCAAGCAATGAGCAATCCTGACCCCCCACTGCTCTCAGTAATGAGAAACCACTATTTGTCTCCCACTGCCCACCAGTACGTGAAGGCTGGCAGGTATCACGTATCCTGCTCCCCAGATAGTCGATTTAAGACTTTGCTTCTTTGGAGCCCTACTCCAAAGCTCTTGTAAAGTAATAACAATGTAGAAAACAAGTGACTCAGGAGATGGGTTGAAAAGAAGTGCTAGGGTTTAATCACACAAATGGAGACAGGCACTGCATTCCTTTACTCTCTCAACTAATGAAAACAAAGATGGGGAGTGTGAGACCACATGTCACCCAAGCCTAGCTTCACACAAATCTTGTGTGTTAAAGTGGGCGCCAGTCAGCAGTGAAGAACCCAGCGATGTGGGAGATGACAGGGGGCGGCTGGGCAGACGGCCACGCCGAGAGGGGGATCTGTCAGGTCTGGGGTAGGGTTCCCAGGAATGGGGTGCCATGCAGAATGGCAAAGGGGGCAGATGCACACACTGGCCTTGGCAACTGGTCTTCACAAACGATTAGGCATTTGAAAAAGACATTTCCCCATATTTACTTTGTCTGTGACAATTCCCACTGCTTTAACTTTCTGGGTAGGTGAGCAGAGGAGAGTAGAGAAGGTAATGGAAAACACCATCAGGAGGGAATACTCAGCGCTCCCCTGCCAGTCGCCATGCAGGCTGAAAGGGGGAAAAGAAGATGCCACACACAGGAAACTGGTTGTCTTATGTTGTGTCTCACTGGGCTTGATGGTTTTGATTTACATTTGTAGTCCCCAGATTACTGGGCAAAACATTACCTATGGCTAGCTGGGGTCGTAGGATGGGTGTCCTTCCTACAGGCAACTGGGAGAAGTGGGGGTTGGGGTTGGGATCATCGCTGAAGACACGGATGGGGGATCGCTTGCCTGTATCTGGGTCCTTTTTCCTCCCTATACTTTGGCTGCGGTGTTCTGCTCAACTCTGTTCCTCACCCATTCCCGGGCCCCTGAGTGGCCCATTGGCTAGGCTTGTATAGAAAGGAGCTGATGGCTGCATTCAGGCCAGCCACAGAGGCAGATGGTTAACAACAACAACAACAAAAAGGTTAGCGGCTGACTCTGGGCTTAGATAGTCCTGGGTTTGAATTCTATAAGCTGTAGAGCTTGGGCAAGTTACTCAACCTTTCTGGGCTTCTGTTTTATTATGGGAACGGTGGAGACAATGACAGTTTAGGCCATGAGGCTGTAGTGAAGATAAAGTCAGAAAATGCAGAGCCTGGCACGACTCGGGAGGATCACTCTTCTGGTCTGCAGTGCGGGCTCTCCTCACAGGCCTGTCACCGTCCCAGCCCAGCTCGTCTGGATATGTATAGAACGGGAGAGCTCGAGGGACCTTACTGCTTGCAGGGTTCCCGTCTCTCCTTGGCTCTTAGAGGTCAAAACTCAGTGTCGTTGCTCAATCAGTCCATGGTTTTTCCTTTGGGGGGAAGTTTGTAGTGGTCCACATGCTTTATCTCAGGGAGGGGACCTCCAACACGGGCCTTGGAATTATGAGGCCCCTGCAGTTTTACTGGAAGGAGCAGGTCCTGAAAAACGGCTGCATGATATTTCTAGAGAAGGTTTGCCTCAGCAAAGTTTCATGAGGCCGCAGACAGACCATTTATGTATTCTATCACCCGACCAGGTTTTTGTTAAACAGAGGAAAGTAGTTGTTGTGAAATGCAGCCTGTGGGGTGTAAATAAAATACTCTGTGCTTAATAAGACTTTCATTCGTTTGCTTCATCTCCTGCTAGGTGTTTGTTTTCATTTTCTTTTTTAATGGAAAATCATTTATGTATTTTTTTTTCACTGAAAGATCTGAAAAAAGATTCTGGGATATTTGGTCCTCAGCCCTTTTTTCTCCCCCCTAAAGCTCTGCTTCAGTCACAACAAAGTGGGGCAGCCACACTGTGGAACCCAGGCAGGAATGACATAGGACCCGGGTGGGGGGGTGGGGAGCACCCGCCTGGTGATCTCACGGGCTGGAGCTGCACACATGGGGGCGGGCTTTGCCCTGCACTGCAAAACATCGGCGTTCAGTGTTTGATGCACAGAACTTTATATGCCAAGTGCCAGCACACTGGTGCCTGAGTCCAGTCCTGGCCCACCAAACTGGCCTGGCGGTCCCCTGGTGCTGGGGGTACAGCTGCAGTCCAGGTGCGTCAGGTGTGTGGGAACAGAGACCAGCCACACAGCACTCGGGGGAGGGGCACGGGCTGAAAGGCAGACAGGAAACACGTCCCTAACAGCTGGGCGAGGACCCGTAGGCTTGTGGGGTGGGAATGGACTCTTCCCTGAGTGCCAAGAGTCAACAAAAATCTCTTCAGTGAGGTGTTTCGGAAAGCTCTTCAAATAAACATATTCAAGACTGAACTAGGGGAAAAAACAGAGGGTGGTGAAGTGGAGGTGGAGAAATGGAGGAATCAGAACTACAAAGTAGCCCGCAGCCCGTTTGTACAGGCTCCCTCTCTGAATGAGTGCTTTAGGGCGAGAGCCCAGCTCCCACCTCGCCCAGAGCCCACGGCAGCCGCACACCAGCGCAGTGCAGAGAGCGCCAGGGCTGTTGGAGAGAACGTGCCATGCTGGGCCTTCAGAAGAGGGGCTCTTAGAGCCCAGCCCTCCAGACCCTACTCAGGGGTGGGCTCCAGCCCTGGGGCCTGAGCCTGACCTTTCTACCCGCCTCAGGGATGCTATTGATGATGTCATGCCTCACAGTCTTTGGTTTGCTTGTTTTTGCAGCCAGGACAAAGCCTAGCCGTTATTTTGGCCTTTCGGCTTCTGAAACATTTTCCTTTACCTCTTCTTTCAGACTGTGTCTAAATGACACGG